>WNGS01011764.1:0-10902 GCA_020271785.1 Procambarus virginalis
GAACAACCTACCCCCCCTCACGAGGGTATTATGTTGCTCCGTAATTAGTTTCATGAGTTTGGTTCTTAATGGTATAGGCCGGTAGGTCTTAATTGGGGGTAGACCAGCATGCCATCACGACCGGACAAAAGATGATGGTAGCCGAGGCTATATACTATGCCCAAGATTACCATCAGAGTGCCGGCGGTATGATGGGGAAATAGCCTCGGCTACCATCATTTTTTGTCCGGTCGTGATGGTCGAATGGTTAAGGTGTCCTGTACACCAATTACAAAGTGCTCCTGGCAGTATAGGTTCGAGTCATTTCTGGGTTGTGAGTTTTCAGTTGCATATATCCCCTGGGGACCATTCAGGCTTGTTCGCATATATAATATCCCGACAGCAGTCACAGACACAAAAGCAGAAACGTCGATTATTTACAAATAAATTCCTGAGTTGTCAGGAGCAGCCCCGGGCGTGTGGGAGGCGGCCGTCTGGGAGGACCCCTGGAGGCGGGAGATGTCTGGCTGGCTTAGTGTCTCCCCTTAATCCATACACAAGCAGCGTCTGGGAGACTATAGTGTGTGTCTGCCTCCACAACTGGCAGCGTGTAGGGAAGGCATCACTCGTGTGCCACAGACTCACCCAGGAAGATGGTTCTATAGCTGTAAACTGAGCCTAGACACGCAGTCGCCGGCCCTCTGAGGTTCTAGTTCCCGCCCCATGCCTCTCTCTCCCTGCCTCTGTTCATGCCAAATATTTCACTTGTTGGTAGTCAATGCCTCTTAGAATCTTATGTCGTGATCATGTCTCCTCTCACCCTTCTCTTTTTTTTTCCATTGACCAGTACCTTGAAGGACCACACCTCACCACGCAGAAGAAACGACGGAAAGGAGTAGACATGTTAACGATGTAAAAGATTCTAAAGTGAACTGGAAACATGGACAACAGAAACATTGACACACAGACGGGTTACAGACAAGTTTGAACTTCACAAAAGAGGAGAGTCTGCGTAGTGTACACCCCGACAGATGAGGATAGGTGTGTGGTGGCAGGTGTAATTACCTAAGTGTAGTTACAGGATGAGAGCTACGCTCGTGGTGTCCCGTCTTCCCAGCACTCTTTGTCAGCATAACGCTTTGAAACTACTGACGGTCTTGGCCTCCACCACCTTCTCCCCTAACTTGTTCCAACCGTCTACCACTCTATTTGCGAAAGTTAATTTTCTTATATTTCTTCGGCATTGTGTTTAGCTAGTTTATATCTATGACCTCTTGTTCTTAAAGTTCCAGGTCTCAGGAAATCTTCCCTGTCGATTTTATCATTTATCATTCCTGTTACTATTTTGTATGTAGTGATCATATCACCTCTTTTTCTTCTGTCTTCTAGTTTTGGCATATTTAATGCCTCTAACCTCTCCTCGTAGCTCTTGCCCTTCAGTTCTGGGAGCCACTTAGTAGCATGTCTTTGCACCTTTTCCAGTTTGTTGATGTGCTTCTTAAGATATGGGCATATCTTGAGGTTATCTTGAGATGATTTCGGGGCTTAGTGTCCCCGCGGCCCGGTCCTCGACCAGGCCTCCACCCCCAGGAAGCAGCCCGTGACAGCTGACTAACACCCAGGTACCTATTTACTGCTAGGTAACAGGGGGATCAGGGTGAAAGAAAGTCTGCCCAATGTTTCTCGCCGGCGCCTGGGATCGAACCCAGGACCACAGGATCACAAGTCCAGCGTGCTGTCCGCTCGGCCGACCGGCTCCCTCCCGACCGGCACCACACAACCGCTGCGTATTCTAGTTTTGGCCTAACTCAGGTGTGGTGGCAGGTGTGTGGTGACAGGTGTGTGGTGACAGGTGTGTGGTGTCAGGTGTGTGGTGGCAGGTGTGTGTGGTACTCACCTATCAGTGACCACGAGGAAGGCAGGTCTAACACTTCATGCCCCCCCTCCCTCCCCCCCTGCCATTGTTGTATGTTGCATTTCAATGTAACTATTCTGACGTTCAAATTTATTGTCGAACCTGGCCTTAAAGTTGCTGTTGGCGGCGGCGGCAGCGGCGGTGGTGGCGGCCAGTGTCTGTCAGTCCACTCCTCTTGTTGACCCCCCTGCCCCCCTGCCCCCCCCTCCCCCCCTTGTACAGGGTTCATTTCCTTACATTTTATTTCATTTTCCTTATGACTCGATGTCATTTTTCAGCTTCCACTTATGTCTTTTTGTTCTGCTTTCTTTCATTTTAAATTGGGTTTCCTTGTAAACTTGGGCTGGACGGTAGAGCGACGGTCTCGCTTCATGCAGATCGGCGTTCAATTCCCGACCGGCCAAGTGGTTGGACACCATTCCTTTCCCCCCCCCCCCCCCCCCGTCCCATCCCAGATCCTTATCCTGACCCCTTCCAAGTGCTATATAGCCATAATGGCTTGGCGCTTTCCCTTGATAATTCCTTCCTTCCTATTCCTCTAAGTATCTTGCATGTTGTGATCATTTCCCTTCTGTTCATTGTCCTTCAGGATTGTAATATTTAGTTGCTACAATATATCCTCATATTTCAGCTCTCTTAGCTCCGGCACCGGTCTTGTTGCAAACCTTGATGCTTTTCTAATTTTGGCTTTATAGGTCACAAGGTGCAGATTGCAGTCCAGTGTTGCATATTCCAGTATTGGCCAGACAACACCTGTATAGATCTCTTCCGTTGAAGAGCTACGCTCCGAATAGATCTTCAAAGAGTCCTGATTTAGCTTTCCAAACGATGTTCTCATGTTTGTCAGCGTTGCATGTGCTGCTGATGTTAGCCCGTTGATGTGTGCCTCTGGTGTTTGTGTTGAAACTATATCCACTCCCTAATCTCTCTTTCTCTTAGTAAATACCTCCTGGTCTCCTCTCTCCGTTGCTTTACACTTGTTGGGATGGAATTTGGGATGGGCCGGCGGGAAGGAATGGTGCCCAACCACTTGGACGGTCGGGGGATTGAACGCGGACCTGCATGAAGCGAGACCGTCGCTCTACCGTCCAGCCCAAGTGGTTGGGCTCCCACTGCTGGAGTGTGGCGAAGTGTTCCTATATCGTCCTGTAAGTCTCGTGTTTACATTCCTTGTCAGCTGTGCCTCATCTGTAAACATTGACACGTGGTGTTGACACGTGGTGGTGACACGTGGTGTTGACACGTGGTGTTGACACGTGATGTTGACACGTGGTGTTGACACGTGTTGACACGTGGTGTTGACACGTGGTGTTGACACGTGGTGTTGACACGTGGTGTTGACACGTGTTGACACGTGGTGGTGACACGTGGTGTTGACACGTGGTGTTGACACGTGGTGTTGACACGAGGTGTTGACACGTGGTGTTGACACGTGGTGTTGACACGTGTTGACACGTGGTGGTGACATGTGGTGTTGACACGTGGTGTTGACACGTGGTGTTGACACGTGGTGTTGACACGAGGTGTTGACACGTGGTGGTGACACGTGGTGTTGACACGTGGTGGTGACACGTGGTGTTGACACGTGGTGTTGACACGTGGTGGTGACATGTGGTGTTGACACGTGGTGTTGACACGTGGTGTTGACACGTGGTGTTGACACGTGGTGGTGACACGTGGTGTTGACACGAGGTGTTGATTGTGACGATGACAGTGATGTGATGACATCCCTGACAGTGTTATGAGATGGTTGACAGAAGGATGTATACACACTTGTCAGGTGCAGTCATCACACACACACACACACACACACACACACACACACACACACACACACACACACACACACACACACACACACATGTATTAATTCATAACGTTATATACGACGCTAAGCTAATGAGGAGAATCAAAACATGATTGAAAAATGTTGCAGGACCTAAATTGGCAGCAAGAGTCGTTAGACAATGTCTATTATAGTCATTAGACAATGTCTATTATAGTCGTCAGACAATGTCTATTATAGTCGTCAGACAATGTCTATTATAGTCGTCAGACAATGTCTATTATAGTCGTCAGACAATGTCTATTATAGTCGTCAGACAATGTCTATTATAGTCGTCAGACAATGTCTATTATAGTCGTCAGACAATGTCTATTATAGTTGTCAGACAATGTCTATTATAGTCGCCAGACAATGTCTATTATAGTCGTCAGACAATGTCTATTATAGTTGTCAGACAATGTCTATTATAGTCGCCAGACAATGTCTATTATAGTCGTCAGACAATGTCTATTATAGTCGTCAGACAATGTCTATTATAGTTGTCAGACAATGTCTATTATAGTCGCCAGACAATGTCTATTATAGTCGTCAGACAATGTCTATTATAGTCGTCAGACAATGTCTATTATAGTCGTCAGACAATGTCTATTATAGTCGTCAGACAATGTCTATTATAGTTGTCAGACAATGTCTATTAGAGTCGTCAGACAATGTCTATTATAGTCGTCAGACAATGTCTATTATAGTCGCCAGACAATGTCTATTATAGTCGTCAGACAATGTCTATTATAGTCGTCAGACAATGTCTATTATAGTCGTCAGACAATGTCTATTATAGTCGTCAGACAATGTCTATTATAGTCGCCAGACAATGTCTATTATAGTCGTCAGACAATGTCTATTATAGCCGTCAGACAATGTCTATTATAGTTGTCAGACAATGTCTATTATAGTCGTCAGACAATGTCTATTATAGTCGTCAGATAATGTCAATTAGAGTCGTCAGACAATGTCTATTATAGTCGTCAGACAATGTCTATTATAGTCGCCAGACAATGTCTATTATAGTCGTTAGACAATGTCTATTATAGTCGTCAGACAATGTCTATTATAGCCGTCAGACAATGTCTATTATAGTCGTCAGACAATGTCTATTATAGTCGCCAGACAATGTCTATTATAGTCGTCAGACAATGTCTATTATAGTCGCCAGACAATGTCTATTATAGTCGTTAGACAATGTCTATTATAGTCGTCAGACAATGTCTATTATAGCCGTCAGACAATGTCTATTATAGCCGTCAGACAATGTCTATTATAGTCGTCAGACAATGTCTATTATAGTCGTCAGACAATGTCTATTATAGTCGTCAGACAATGTCTATTATAGTTGTCAGACAATGTCTATTATAGTCGTCAGACAATGTCTATTATAGTTGTCAGACAATGTCTATTATAGTCGCCAGACAATGTCTATTATAGTCGTCAGACAATGTCTATTATAGTCGTCAGACAATGTCTATTATAGTCGTCAGACAATGTCTATTATAGTCGTCAGACAATGTCTATTATAGTCGTCAGACAATGTCTATTATAGTCGCCAGACAATGTCTATTATAGTCGCCAGACAATGTCTATTATAGTCGCCAGACAATGTCTATTATAGTCGTCAGACAATGTCTATTATAGTCGTCAGACAAATGGCCATTAGAGTTTAACCCTAGTGAAAGCAAAGTTATGATAATTTCGAAGGATTAGAATAGTCACAACGTACAAGATACTTCCAGATGAGAAGTGAGACTGGTTGCATCTGGAGACACAAATGAAAGTGTGGCTGTAAGAGGTGACCCCATCACTGTATGGGCAGTGAACACCGGGCATGGTACCCCATCACTGTATGGGCAGTGAACACCAGGCATGGTACCCCATCACTGTATGGGCAGTGAACACCAGGCATGGTACCCCATCACTGTATGGGCAGTGAACACCAGGCATGGTACCCCATCACTGTATGGGCAGTGAACACCAGGCATGTGACCCCATCACTGTATGGGCAGTGAACACCAGGCATGTGACCCCATCACTGTATGGGCAGTGAACACGGGCATGGTACCCCATCACTGTATGGGCAGTGAACACCAGGCATGGTACCCCATCACTGTATGGGCAGTGAACACCAGGCATGGTACCCCATCACTGTATGGGCAGTGAACACCGGGCATGGTACCCATCACTGTATGGGCAGTGAACACCGGGCATGTGACCCCCATCACTGTATGGGCAGTGAACACCAGGCATGGTACCCCATCACTGTATGGGCAGTGAACACCAGGCATGGTACCCCATCACTGTATGGGCAGTGAACACCAGGCATGGTACCCCATCACTGTATGGGCAGTGAACACCAGGCATGGTACCCCATCACTGTATGGGCAGTGAACACCGGGCATGTGACCCCCATCACTGTATGGGCAGTGAACACACAGGCATGGTACCCCATCACTGTATGGGCAGTGAACACCAGGCATGGTACCCCATCACTGTATGGGCAGTGAACACCAGGCATGGGACCCCATCACTGTATGGGCAGTGAACACCAGGCATGGTACCCCATCACTGTATGACCAGTGAACACCAGGCATGGTACCCCATCACTGTATGGGCAGTGAACACCTGGCATGGTACCCCATCACTGTATGGGCAGTGAACACCGGGCATGGTACCCCATCACTGTATGGGCAGTGAACACCTGGCATGGTACCCCATCACTGTATGGGCAGTGAACACCGGGCATGGTACCCCATCACTGTATGACTAGTGAACACCAGGCATGGTACCCCATCACTGTACTACCACTGTTGACCATCACCTGGGGTTACAGTGAAGGGCAGGGTAACTGTGTCGTTTGGTATACTGTTTGTGAAGAGGCGGGTCCAGGAGCTAAGACTTCCACTCCTCCTCTAACCCCCCGTCCCCCTCTCCAGTGTGTATATACCAGTATTAAGTGTGGCACTTTGACTTCTCAGCCTCGAGTGTCTGGCTTTTCGCATTGTCTGGTGGAGAGAGATGGAAAAAAGTGATGTAAGATCTCCTTCTCACCAGAATAGTCCCAAACAAGCTTGATTTCATATGAAAGATGTTCAAAATTGTGCTGCATATCCATATGAAAATCAGAAACTCAAAGAAACTTTTACAACAGGACGAGCTGAATCCAACGTCTGTTGGTCTCCAGTTGAAGCGCAGGAAACACAAACCGAAACTGTCTCTATTTTCCGCTTGTTACAAATTGTAATAAAGTTGTTACATCTTGGCTTTAACGTGTTTATGACGTATTAGAACGTTGTTACAACTTGCTATATTGGTTGTTATAACTGGTTAGGTGGGGTTAAAACTTGTTCGAACGTTGTACCAACGTCGTAGTTTCGGTGTGTGTTTGGCGGGGTTGATGCATCTGAGGAAGCAAATCCTGCCTCTAAACCGGGCGGACGGAAGTGTTGCAACCAGCAATAAAGGAAAAGACTGACTTACTGGCAAGCCATTTTGTTGCCAAGATGCAGCAGCCAGATTCACGAAGCAGTTACGCAAGCACTTACGAACCTGTACATCTTTTCAGGGAGGGGGGGGGGGCAGATTCACGAAGCAGTTACGCAAGTACGTACGAACGTGTACATCTTTCCTCAATCTTTGACGGCTTTGGTTACATTTATTAAACAGTTTACAAGCATGAAAACTTCCCAATCAACTGTTGTTATTGTTATAAACAGCCGCCTGGGGATTCGGAACTCATTAACTGTTAAATAATTGTAAATAAAGCCGCAAAAGAGTGAGAAAAGATGTACAGGTTCGTAAGTGCTTGCGTAACTGCTTCGTGAATCTGGCCCCTCCCCCCTGGTGCTTGGTCTTGCAGGACACCCTCCACACCTTGACGCCAGACCTGTGACCCAAGTTGTCTCAAGTGCTTGTTCAACACGGTGAAGTTTACTTGCTCCTTCATGCACTCAACACAGGTGAGGCTCTCCGGACCGGATACGGTCAGTCCAAGACTGTTACACCTGTTGTGTGGACCTGTTGACGTCGCCACACCTGTTGTGTCGACCTGTTGACGTCGCCACACCTGTTGTGTTGACCTGTTGACGTCGCCACACCTGTTGTATCGACCTGTTGACGTCGCCACACCTGTTGTGTCGACCTGTTGACGTCGCCACACCTGTTGTGTCGACCTGTTGACGTCGCCACACCTGTTGTGTCGACCTGTTGACGTCGCCACACCTGTTGTGTTGACCTGCTGACGTCGCCACACCTGTTGTGTCGATCTGTTGACGTCGCCACACCTGCTGTGTCGACCTGTTGACGTCGCCACACCTGTTGTATCGACCTGTTGACGTCGCCACACCTGTTGTGTCGACCTGTTGACGTCGCCACACCTGTTGTGTGGACCCGTTGACGTCGCCACACCTGTTGTGTGGACCTGCTGACGTCGCCACACCTGTTGTGTGGACCTGCTGACGTCGCCACACCTGTTGTGTCGACCTGCTGACGTCGCCACACCTGTTGTGTCGACCCGCTAACGTCGCCACACCTGTTGTGTCGACCTGCTGACGTCTCTCACACACCTGTACCACCTGTGTGGACATCAATGAATGTGTCCCTTCCCAGGTCCCTATGGACGAAGGCACATATGGCTACAGTACACACAAAGTAGAGTGGTTGAGTCACAGTCTAATGATTGTAGATGCTTTACAACCATTAGACTGTAAGCAGTTACAACCATTAGACTGTAAGCAGTTACAACCATTAGGCTGTAAGCAGTTACAACCATTAGGCTGTAAGCAGTTACAACCATTAGGCTGTAAGCAGTTACAACCATTAGACTGTAAGCAGTTACAACCATTAGGCTGTAAGCAGCTACGAGGAAAACTAACCACAGACGGATGTCACTGCTCTCAATTACTGGCACATTTATCGGGACATTTATCGCTCAGGTACAGGAACAACTTTGGACCATCGTTGGTTTGTGGACAATATAAAAGGCTTTTGGAAAAGGTCTTTGTGATGCTGGACTTTTGGTAAGTCTCTAGAGGAGGATGACTCTAAGAGCAACTGTATTTGCACCAAGAAATCATATTAATGTGTTGTATTAATGAAAAATAATCACTAGGAGCCGTGAGTTGGCTTCGAACCTGCACACTGGGTACTCCATGTGTGCATTTGAAGAGAAGCGTTGGAGGTGGAACTCCTCCAGGGAGGAGTGCAGGGGAACTCCAGAGTGCATGGAGGGGGGGGGGGGGGCAATGGGTGACACTCTGACTAATGTGGAAGCCTCAGTACAGGTCGTACTCTTAAGGTTACCCAACGTCAAGAAAACGGTCAATTTAAAGTGGTCTCTCCTAGCCTACCAGATGACCCAAAACAGAAAACGGGACAGTACGGCACTTTCGCCAGCCGCTTCCATTTTCTAGTACGACAATTTTTTAGCTTTATGTAACGCATACATGTGAAATGCGACGTTGTTGGAAGACAGGTTCGTGGGTACTCCTCGGGGGGATCCAGTTGCATGCCAGGTTTCATTACTTTTAGCATGTCGTGGCTAAGTGGTCTAAGGCATGTGCTTGAGAGTACCCAGTGTGCAGGCACAATTTAATCAACTGTATTGTTGCACTGAACATTGCAGACCTGTTCCTCTGACCGGATTTGGCACTCTGGATTACCAGTAAAGCTTCCGGCACTGTAGGTTTCTAAAGGGTCCATGTTACAGCTAATAATGAACTACCTTCAGACACGGAGTCTTTAAGAGTAGTCGTTAATGGAAGAGAACGTGACGCTACCCAGCTGGTGCGGGCGTACAGCAGGGTACTGTGTTGGGTTATTATGTTCTGGAACGTTGACTTCAACTCACTACACTTCATCCCTGAAGCACAGGTCTATGTTGATGACTGTACTCTAACACTCAGATATGAGAGAAAAGATATACCAACTGCTACAAGTGTCATTAAGGACGACTTGCAGAGACATCTACCCGGGGGTTGGTGACGGATAGTCACATTTGCGGCTGAATAATCACAGGTGACGTTGATACTAAGACAGCATGATATAACAACATCTGTAGGCATAGGAATCAGTGGCAAGAACTTGACTGCAATGACCATGAAGACCCATGAGTGTGCAAGACTGTCAGGGCAGCCTTGTGGCGCATCTCCTGCCCTCTCGACAGCAGTGGTTGCAAAACCTTTATGAAGCATATGTTTACTCGGGTCATCTGTAGTGCTCTCCTGGATGACCTGTCCTCAGCCTCATCATTTATCAGACATCTAACACAAGGTGATGAAACGACGCAATAATTCTTATCTCTATTCCTAACCCATTCAGGTTAGACTTGTCAATACAACAACGTCGAAGATAAGTTGGTGTACTTAGTGTTATGTATAAAGGCAAATGTTCTAAAGATTCTCCATCTGGCTCAAGTTTGTGGACAAAAATTATTTGGAAATCACAACAAAGGCGCTCAGCCATCAACGGCCTCATGCTGGCTCCATCATTCTCGAGCTCATCACTCCGGCAGCGATCAGTCATCCCTGAGCTGACTCGGGGTTGGAACATGTTCCCTCAACACGTGATAGTAAGTCAAGCGACACAGCTGGAGCCTGATTCATCCTCGGCTTTAGCAGCTTCAATGATAGTTACTTAGCATGAAATTTAATTCGATCCCAATGTATACAAATTATAAGCTTATTAAATAAATGAATCTTTTTGTGGTCAAGATGAACGTACGTAGACACATCAGCTTAAGTCTAGTGAACCCTTGTGTGAGTGTGTAGAGAGAGAGAGAGAGAGAGAGAGAGAGAGAGAGAGAGAGAGAGAGAGAGAGAGAGAGAGAGAGACAGAGAGACAGACACACATAAAAGCAGAGAAAGTGAAAAAAAACAAACAGACAGACAGAGAGAGAGAGAGGGAAGCTAAAGACAAACACATCTTGGCAGGACAAATAAGCCCCTCAACAACTTAACTCTTTACATAACGACAAGAGTAATTACCCATCAAAGCAACACAACACCTCCGTAATCACATTAAAACGTCCACTCATAAAACACAACTTTGCTCGTCGCACAACTTCGACATGAATTAGGAACCCAAACACTAAATCTGGAAGCATGCAATTAGTATAAACTAATTTGCCTGAATGAATTATACATTTCCTGCTCCCGTGAGTCATGAGTTATATGTG
>WNGS01011765.1:0-16381 GCA_020271785.1 Procambarus virginalis
AAACGAATGAATGAATCTTTAGCAAGATTCGTGACATCCCTCCCGGCCCTAAGAAAAAAATGAAATGAACTGCAAGTTGATTTCATTTTTTTGACTGCATGAATAACCCATGAAAAAAATACAACATAAAATACGTCAAACTAAGCAAAGAAATTCACACAGAAACAAAATTACAAAATTTATATACATCTCATGAATAAAGAACACTACAGATTATGGCACTGCAACAGGAAATCCTCTGGATAAGGCATCAGCATAACATTTGCCTCCCAGGAATATGACGAATTACAATATTGAATTCTTGCAGTATCAATGACCATCTAAGTATTCTCTGGTTTTTACACTTCATAGAGTTGATAAATGTCAATGGATTATGATCGTATACTACTACTTCATTTCCTGACAAATATGTCTCAAATTTCTTCACTGCCAGTATTAAACAAAGTGCCTCTTTCTCAACTACAGAGTAATTAATTTGTGTCCTGTCAAACTTACGTGAAAATAATAAACAGGATGTTCTAACCCATCTGGTCCTACTTGGAACAAAACAGCACCTGCTCCTAAATCTGAGGCGTCTATGTGAAGAATAAAAGGTTTATCATACTGTGGACTAGCTAACACAGGTGAAGTAGAGAGAATTCCTTTCAACTTCTGAAAAGAGTTCTGACACTCCTGCGTCCACTTAAATTTTACCTGTTTCCTTAAAAGATTTGTTATGGGTGCAGCAACAATAGAAAAGTTTTTACAATACCTCCTATAATACGCACACATTCCAATAAATCTTTGCACAGACTTCTTGTTGGTTAGGACTGGGTACTCCACAATTGCCTGAATCTTATCGTGCAATGGGACTATCCTTCCTTGTCCAACCTCATGTCCTAAATACACTATAGTTCCTTTAGCCCAACTACATTTCTTCATATTGACAGTCAAATTAGCATGTTGCAATATACAAAACAATTTCTTTAAACTAGACATATGATCTACCCAATTCTTACTAAAAATCACAATGTCATCCAAATATGCCCTACAGTCTGGCACATCCTTCAACAAAGAATTCATTAATTTCTGAAACGTGGCTGGAGCATTCCTTAATCCAAACGGCATTACATTAAACTCGTAAGCTCCATCAGGAGTGATAAATGCTGTCACTTCCCTGGCAAAATCCGTAAGAGGTATCTGATGATAACCCTTAGATAAGTCTAATTTAGATACAAAGTTGGCATGACCTATAGTATCAACACATTCTTCTAATAAAGGTAAAGGATAGACATCAACTACAGTTACCTGGTTGAGTTTTCTATAATCCACTACTAATCTCCACTTGTCTTCCGGTTTTGGTACTAAGAGGCATGGCGAACTCCAGGAACTCTGACTGGGTCTGATGAACCCATGTCGAAGAAGATAATCAACCTCCTCCTGGATGATACGACGTTTCTCGGTGTCACTCGATAAGGGTGCAACCGAATTGGAGTCACATTTGTCAGGGTGATATCGTGAGTAATGAGAGAAGTTTGAGTGGGGACCTCCCCAAACAAGCTAGAAGACACCTCCAAAAGGTTCTGGAACTCTGCTCTCTCCTCCTCCTGCAAATGACTCAATTCTTCCCCGGAACTACTGGAATTAGACAAATAAGCATTACTAACTTCCTCAGCCACACTCGATTCTTCAGGAATTTCCTTCTCAGCAACACAACAAGCCACAATACTAGGCCCACAATAAGCCTTCAACCGGTTTACATGTACACTCATGGTCTGTCGTTTCTGCTTGGGATGGCAGACTTTGTAAGTAACCTCCCCAAGACGTTTGACTACTTGATACGGTCCTGCGAATTTATTAGACATAGACGTACCCATGCGAGGCTTCAAGACCAATACCAAATCTCCTGGCTCAAAAACTCTGAGTTTGGCCTTGAACCTCTGGTCATGTTTCTGCTTCATTTCCTGTTGTTGTTCACCTAGATGTCGTAAGGCCAACTCCCTCGTTCTGGACAACTTTCTCTTGACATCCGTCAGGTAACGCTCACTCTGCCTGGCTGTAACATCTAATAATTTTTCATATAACATCTTTAAAGGTCCTCTCACCTGATGTCCGAATACAAGCTCGAATGGAGAACAGCCTAGTGCAATCCATCTCTAGCCGCAAATAAACAAATGGCAGATTATCATCCCAATGTCTGGGTGAATCTTCCCCAGTTGCCTTCAACATTTTCTTGAGAGTTTGGTGGAACCGCTCGATTCCCCCCTGACTCTGAGGATGGTAAGGACTTGAAAAATTGTGTTTTATACCAAACATGCTACAGAAATTTTAAAAGTGGTGGAACAAAAATTACTCCCATTATCAGTTTGAATTACACGGGGCATACCAAATAATGAGAAGAATCGTTCCAACTGCCTTATAATGGTAGAAGCTCTAATATTACGTAAAGCATACGCTTCAGGGAACCTGGTGGTCATACATAAAATTGTAAACATATACATATTTCCGGATTTGGTACGGGGTAAAGGTCCGACACAATCCAGTACCACATGAGTAAAAGGCTCTTCTAGCACTACAATAGGGTATAATGGTGCTCGTGGCACAGTCTGATTTGGCTTACCAACAGTTTGACACACAACACAGTTGTGGCAATATTTGACCACATCTTTTTTAAGTTTAGGCCAATAAAAAAGTTTACAGATCTTATGATACATACTGGTAATGCCTTGATGGCCTCCCATCAGGTCATCATGAGCAGCTTGCAATACTTGCTCCCTATACTCTGTTGGCACAACGAGCTGGGTTTTAAACTCACAATCCTCTGATGAGGGAGTTCCTGATGGTCTCCATCTTCTCATCAGAAATTGATCCTTGAAATAACAACCCGTACTCTCCTCCAAAGTATCAATGGAGTCGGCTGCTTCTGCATAACACTCAGCTAGACTGGGATCAGTACTCTGTAACTTACGCAAGGTCTGGAACTCTCCAACTGGAGCGAGCGGGCGAGGAAGTGGTACCTGGGCCACATCTTCCAGACCATCTGGGTCAGAATAAATTAGGGCTTTGGCACCGGCCTCACTCTCGACATCCATGTGAGCTATAAATGTATCTTCAAGGTCCACCTCCACCTTCCTGTCTGAAGGGGTCCTGGCCTCTAGAACATCCACCTTGGTAGTAGCAGGACTTACCACATTCTGCTTACCCATGGATCTGGTCACAACACAGGCTGGATAAATGACACCATCATCCTCATCTGGTTGAGCCAGTACTGCATTAGGTTTAGTATACATAACAGGACAATCGGTCCCACTAAATTGACACTTGTCAAAATCATTACCTACAATTATATCAATCCCAGGAATGGGCAACTGCTCACTGACTGCTACAGTGCACCAACCTGGTGTAATAGAAGAATTCAGGTTAACCTTAATTAGTGGTACACTCTGGATATGCCCTCCAAGTCCCTGCAATAACACTACCTCTCCAGTGTCTTCTGTGCTAACATCAGTAAGAACACGGCGAGAAATTACAGACTGGGAAGCACCAGTGTCTCTTAACAACTGAACTGGTTTCCAGGTTCCACTAGTACATAATAGGGTTCCCGAATGTAGGTATGGATCAAAATTAGTCATCCACTTGGGCATGACTGAAGCAACATTGGCATTAATGGTTTGCAAACCCCTACTCATAATTAGACCAGTTGGTCTCAACTCTGGGTGCAAAGCATAACATGAATTTACCACATGACCTCTTCTCCTGCAATGCGTGCAATACCTGCTAGTGGTCGGAATAGCCGAACCCACTGCAGGCTTATTCACTACATTATTGCGGTTGACAACCCTGTCGGTTGTTTCTCAAATTTAGGCTTTACAGGAGAAGGGTTAAGGGGAGAAGGTGAAGTAGCTGGTCGAGTCTGGAAATCATAATGATTAGTTTTAGCCTTGAAATGATTAAGGGGTGCTCTAAAAGGCACTTTAGTAAGTAGTTCATGCTCATCAGTTAGCTTGGCTAATTTATTAAGATCAGTGGTTTGTTTATTTTCAGCCATAAACAAAGCTAATTTCTCTGGTAGACATCCCACTACTTCCTCAAGTACTATGAGGTCTCTCAAAGTCTCAAACTCTGTAATCTTAAGTGCTTTTAACCATCTGTTAAAGTGATTTAATTTTACTCTTACAAAGTCAGAAATAGTCTGGTTATGTGCTTTTTAAACTTCTGAATTTTATTCTATGTGCCTCTGGGATCTGCTGGTAGGCATTTAAAATACTTTGCTGAACAAATGTAAAATCGAAAGAATTCTCAATAGGCAAAGAAGCAAATACCTCTTGAGCTTTACCCTTAAATTGTCCTTGTAAAATGCTAACCCATTGATCAAAAGGCCAGTTCATGCTGACGGCTAATTTCTCAAAATGCAAGAAAAATATTTCTGGATCTTCTTCATTAAACTTAGGCAAATCTACATGTTTACTGTACTTAGAAGAACTATTTGTACTCTCTGGATTATTACTAGTGTTACCCAAACCTGCCGCAATCCTCTGCTGTTCCAACTTGTTATTATTTTCAGCCATACTCTGCTGAATTTCTAATTGTTTAGTTTGTTGCTTTGCTAGTTGTAACTGAGCCTCCAACTCAAGGTGTTTTGCTGGCTCAACTCCAACCTTTCCGATCTGCAGCCAACTCAAGATGTTTGCTGGTTCTGCAACTGCCTCTGCTTGTCTGCTTCCAGCCTAGCCATTTCTAATTTAGTCTCCATCTCCAACTTTAAGATTGCCACCTGGTCAATGACTCTTCTTCTAACTCTTCCAAACACTCCTCGTCAAGTCTCTCTTCCTCCACCAAGTGTGTGACAATAACTCTTAACACTTGAGCTTTCAACATTTTTCTGGAAACTGCTATGTTCAATTTATCAGCCAGCAATAACAACCCAGACTTCGTTAAGTCTTTAATTTTACCAAAATGTGGCTGATCTACCAGCTCAACAACCTGATCCTCCATGGTTGGCTCAATAATCACAACTTACTTTGAACAACACTGAAATTTATGCTTGGCCCCTGGCACAAGCTCAAATCGTAAAGCGTTGAAAAGGTTTCACAGCAGCTCAGATTGGACAATTATCCGTTCACAGGCTTGATTAGGTGTCACTAGATAATCACAGTACCTAGGAAGACAATTGCTATTAATAATTAGCACTGTTAATTGTACAATATTACAGGGAAATTAATGGTATAAGCATCAATTATAAGCACTCTCCCGGACAGGCCCCCATATGTCACCACCCTTGAGTCTAAATATGGTTCTTCACCCAGCAGTGTTAAAATAATATTAAATCGGCCTTGCCAACAAATGTCTAGGGGTATCAATAAGTCACTGAATAAAAAAGGTGAACAATATATTTGTGCTAAGGGGGACAAAACATAACAATTAAATAGTACGTAAGAAAGCCAGAAACATTCTTTAGCTTGCATTAACATAAATAAAACTTCTTAGTGAGGCATGAGCAATATCACCAGAACATGAATACATAAAAGGGAATATCCTCAATCATCTAACCAGAGAGGTAGCCTAATAATAACTAAAAATAACTGACACCAAGGACTGAACTTAACCCGTGACTACACTCGACCACCGCCTTCACGCTACTAGATACGACATTAATTAGAGAATAAGATAAGAATCACGAGTAATAAATGAATCTTAGAATGAATGAATGAATCTTAGCAAGATTCGTAACAGTGTACATGTATACAACGCTTGAATGCAGTAGAGGGTTCTCTGTCGGCTTCGGGCTGTTTTTGATAAGGAGTTCAGAAGTCTTCTTGGTTTTATAGAATATTATCAGGTTTATGTTTTGGTTAGGAGTAGTGCTTTTTACTCCTTTACGGATTATTTCTGTCATTATTCTTTCCTCTTTTATATGTTCACTGTGAATGGTTGATTTGTAATATAATTTTATTGGAGGTATTGTGGTTTCTGTTCTAGGTTCTGGATTATACCAACGGTCCAAGTGTCTTCTTATAGCAGCGTTTATTTCCGCGTTGCTATATCTGTTGTTCACCAATACCTGAGTTACTCTTTCAAACTCTCTAGTCACGTTGCTCCATTCAGAGCAGTGGGTAAGCGCTCGACGAATATAAGCATTGAGAACACTGGCTTTGTATCTTTGGGGGCACTCACTTCTACCGTTCAGGCATAATTCTATGTTGGTGGGCTTGGTAAACACGTTGGTGCTTAAAGAGGTTCCTGTTTTTTGTTATTAGTACATCCAAGAATGGCAGACTGTTATTTTCACTATTTTCATGTGTAAATCGGAGTACTGACTCTCTCTCTAGATGTCTTTTTAGGTCAATTAGTTCATCTGAGTCTTTTACTATTACGAATATGTCATCTACATAACGGCAATATACAGTTGGTTTTTGTCTGCTACTGAAGACCCTGTCTTCGATGGTTCCCATATAAAAATTAGCAAATAAAACTCCTAAGGGAGAGCCCATTGCTACTCCGTCTATTTGTAAATACATGTCTCCTTGTGGACTGATGAAAGGGCTTCCTTTGTACATGCTTCGAGAAGACTCTTAAAGTGTGGCTCAGGTATGTCTAATTTGGGGGTGCTCTCGTCTCTGTATACTCTGTCCAGTATCATTCCTATGGTTGTGTCGACTTGGACGTTGGTAAATAGGGATTCCACGTCCAGGGAAGCAATGATTCCATCGGGCTGGGTAGATTTGATTAATTCTAGGAAATCTGCTGATGATTGTAGACTATATACTTACTTGGAGTGTATGGAGTTAGGAGTTCATTGAGTTTTTTTGCCAGGTGATAAGTTGGAGTTGGTATTTGGCTGATTATAGGGCGTAGTGGGTTACCTGGTTTATGTGTCTTAACATTGCCGTAGGCATATCCTAAGCCATAGTCGCCTTGAAGTTTATTGAAATGCACACTACCTTTCTTTGCGTTGATTGCCGTAATTGTTTTGTTTACTTTCCGCTTAAGGTCTTCCACAGGGTTCCTCGTGATTCGTTGAAATTTGGAGTCAGCATTAAGGATATCGCCAATTTTGTTCATGTATTCTTGGGTAGGAATCAATACATATGCTGCTGTCTTGTCGGCTTTTCTTATTGTTACGTCTTTCATATTTTTTAGTTGTTTTGCTGCTTCTTTGAGTCGTGGGGTTAAGATTGTAGTTGAATACATTCCCGGTCCGTAGAATTACCCAAATCTACCCAAATCTACCCAAATCTACCCAAATCCTCCTAGCATTACGTAAGTAATGAAGAAATATGGTATATTTACTTACTCTAATGTTGGTGCTGCACGTAGAACACGATCAAACCTATTTTCAACCTGACATAATGTAATTTCATATCGAAATTCGAAGTAAATATGTAACAGGTTTCACAGTCTCCGTGGTGTAGTGGTAAGACACTCGCCTGGCGTTCCGCGAGTGCTATGTCATGGGTTCGTATCCTGGCCGGGGAGGATTTACTGGGCGCAATTCCTTAACTGTAGCCTCTGTTTAACGCAACAGTAAAATGTGTACTTGGATGAAAAAACGATTCTTCGCGGCGGGGATCGCATTCCAGGGACCTGCCCGAAACGCTACGCGTACTAGTGGCTGTACAAGAATGTAACAACTCTTGTATATATCTCAAAAAAAAAAAAAAAAAAAAGGTGACGCCATAGGAAGTCGACGGTCCAAGCGACAAAATTGTGGAGCGACTTATCCAAGATATATGGTCGCCTGGAGAATGTTTGCTGCCATATCAGCCTCCTGTACACAGTGATCCAGTCGTCGCAATTCTTTGCTCAAATTGTCGCAAATTTAATTAATGATATTAACAAGTAGAATGGGTATTTGTAATAATATCTTTCATAAATAGCCACAAAACATTTAATATTTATTTATAAAAATGTGTCTGTAAGTTAAATCAACTCCACAGGACAATAATTTTGTTATATAGATATTAACGTTATTCGTTTGTATGCGTTCGCTACTTAAACTACTCATGTCCTTTTCGTTCATAGAACACCGAACCCTACACGCTCTCTGATATATTACTTAATTAATAGAGATTCACAAATAAAACTTATATTTGTATATGTTATCAGAAAGGCAGAGATAAAAGTTTTTGTGAATCCATCACAGAGATTATATCTTATTAGACAGGAAAGATATTCATATTTCAAACAAGATTTCTTGGCCGACGCTCTCCCTATCCATGGGAACTATGATCTTTCGAAGATCAATGTTAATTTAATCTAAATATTGTAATAAACGAAGTTTTCTATGTCATAATAAAGACAGAAATATACGCTGCATGTTAATACTTTAACATAAATATAACTGACGTGAAAGTGAAGATATATGTCTTTTTATAGTCACGTGATGGCAATCTCAGGGAGTGTGAAGGCCTACAAACAAGTGAATTAATTGTGTAATTCATTTGCATATGTGCAAAGTAACATCAAAGGTCTATATGTCAGCATAAACACAGATGTAGACGATAATGTGACTACATTTCAAGGAAAATATATCTTAAATGAAAGCCAAGATATGGTTAAATAAATAGCCAATACGACACCATCGCCGGTGTCCGGACACATGAAAACTTCCAATGCATCAGTGTCCTACCAGGCGGGCAATACAGGCTTCACAATTCAGAAAAAAAATTGTAATTCAGAGAGATGCGTTGATTTTAAATACAGATATAAACTTTGTTTTCAAACGTTTATTGTAACAATATCAAGTATAAGAACCAAGATATATTTTGGATTTAACAATTTCCTATAAAGTTGCAATGCTACCTTAATTGTATATGATCATCATCATATACAGACAAAAATTAACTTATAAAATGTTGAGGTAAAGATAGACGTATGTCAATTATGACACAGGATCGCTCTTAAGAACTTAATTATAAACCATAATATTATAATTATAATAATTCATTGTGTGGGGGACAGGAAGCCACAGTATATTCATACACGATAGCTTTTATCAAGGTCATCCTTAAGGTCGAATTACTGACCCCGCCTAGGATGCAACCCCACAACAAGCTGACTAACTCCTGAGTACCTATTTACTGGTAGGTGAACAGTCGCATTACGTGAACCCATACTCATCCTGTACCAGTAGTTTTGTGCCCCATACTCATCCTGTGACCTGTATTTATTGTGCAACCCATACTCATCCTGTTACCATTTTTGTGCACCCCATACCCATCCTGTGACTTGTAAATTATTGTGCAACCCATACTTATCCTGTTCAAGTTCAAGTTCAAGTATGTTTATTGAGATAAGCAATAAATACATCTCAAAGGATAGAGTAGCTTAGGCTATTTCTACCCCCCCCCTTATCCTGTTACCTGTAGTTTATTGTGCACCTCATACTCATCCTGTGAGTCATAGAACATTGTGCAACCCAATCAACTATAGCGCCATCTATGTCAGAAGATATTAAAATGTTCTTGATATCATTCAAATTGTCAATACGAGAGCAGAATACATAAGTTGAGTGATGTCAAAGGAATCATATTGACTGACCGAGCCCCACTGTAAATATTTGTGGCTTCCTGACCATAAAGTTACCGCCGCGGTCGAGGGTAAGAGACCGGATGTACCCATATGCAAGCCGCACTAGCTATTAGTTCATATAAGCTGACAACTTACCCAGATAAACAAAACTTCCTAATAATATATATTCAATTAATACAATGAAATGTTTAAATCGTGATTATATATGTATCACGTGGACAATTTTTAATGTAATTTTTTCCCCAGATATTCGGGATCTTTATTATGCTTCGTCTTGAGGCAAATCCCATACCTTACCCCATATTGATGCTCTATCCACAGATATCGATACCACTAACATCGCACATCATAAAAATTTTGAGAGAGTGCTAAGAAGTAAGATCACAAAATACATGGAATCACAGCATCTCCATAACCCCGGACAACATGGTTTCAGAACAGGGCGCTCTCGCCTGTCGCAGTTGCTGGACCACTATGATATGGCATTAGATGCTATGGAAGACAAACAAAACGCTGATGTAATTTACACAGATTTCGCAAAAGCTTTTGATAAATGTGACCATGGTGTTATTGCACATAAAATGCGTTCAAAAGGAATTACCGGAAAAATAGGCAGATGGATCTACAATTTCCTGACCAACAGAACCCAATGTGTAATAGTCAACAAAATAAAATCCAGCCCCAACCGTGAAGAGCTCAGTCCCCAGGGTACTGTGCTTGCTCCAGTACTTTTCCATCCTCCCATATCGGACATAGACAAGAACACAACCTATAGCACTGTATCATCCTTTGCAGATGACACTAGGATCTTCATGAGAGTAGGCAACATAGAGGACACGGCAAACCTCCAGTCAGATGTAGATCAGGTCTTTCTATGGGCTACAGAAAATAATATGGTGTTTAACGAAGATAAGTTCCAGCTCATGCGCTATGGAAAAAATGAAAATATAAAAACGGAAACCACGTACAAAACTCAGGCAAATCATAACACATACGAAAAGGCAATGTAAAGGATCTGGTGTACTCATGTCGGAAGACCTTACCTTAAAACACAATAACGTAGCCGTCACAACTGCAAGAAAATGACAGGTTGGATAACAAGAACTTTTCACACTAGAGATGCTATAACCGATGATGATACTTTTCAAACGCTTGTGCTCTCTAGAGTGGAGTACTGCTGCACAATGACAGCCCCCTTTCAAAGCTGGAGAAATTGCTGAGNATATATATATATATATATATATCGTACCTAGTAGCCAGAACGCACTTCTCAGCCTACTATGCAAGGCCCGATTTGCCTAATAAGCCAAGTTTTCATGAATTAATGTATTCTCACATTTTTTTTTCTTGTGAATGATAAGCTAACCCTTTCATTATGTATGAGGTCAATTTTTTATTGGAGTTAAAATTAACGTAGTTATATGACCGAACTTAACTAACCCTACCTAACCTAACCTAACCTATCTTTATAGGTTAGGTTAGGTTAGGTAGCCGAAAAAGTTAGGTTAGGTTAGGTTAGGTAGGTTAGGTAGTCAAAAAACAATTAATTCATGAAAACTTTGCTTATTAGGCAAATCGGCCCTTGCATAGTAGGCTGAGAAGTGCGTTCTGGCTACGAGGTACGACATATATATATATATATATATATATATATATATATATATATATATATATATATATATATATATATATATATATATATATATATATATATATATATATATATATATATATATATATATATATATATATATATATATATATATATATGTCTCATTGAATATGACCGCATATTCTGTATTTACTATCTTCTGATTTAGGACTTCTATCCCTCTAACTATTTTCTTAGCATCAGGGTTTAGCTGAAATAGGAGTTCTCCAAAACTCATTTTCGTAATTTCCAGGTGAAGAAAAAAGGTGAATTACTATAGAATGTATTACACTTATTCATACAATTTGCACAACGTTTCGAACCTCCATGGTTCATTCTCAAGTGAAGAAATTTTACAATGTGGTTGATTTTATACCCGCACTGGGTCAGGTGATAAGACAATAAAGGTGAAAACATAAGGGGATACATAAGGGATAAAAGTGGGGTCAAACATATGAACATAAGAATAGAGGTAACCGCAGAAGGCCTATTGGCCCATACGAGGCAGCTGGTATCTACATACAAAGATTAATCCAGTGTAATTGGCCTGTTATGTTTAACATTGTCTTCTGTGTTGGCATCGTTATGTTCTGGTCTTGTCCTTACTCTCATTGTGGGTAGAGTAAATAGTTCCGTGATTTGGGTGTTCATGGTAGGTTGTTCTATTCTTATGTGAATTGCTTCAAGAATTTGTAATCTTCTTGCATCTTGGGTTTTGTCTATTATGCATGTATTTTTGTTCAACATTTCTCTTGTTAGGGTGATGTCATGGGCTTGTCTCATGTGATTCCTAGGGGCACTGGATTGAAGATGGCATGTCAAAGGCCTCGTCAGCTTGGTCGACGTCATACCTATGTACTTAGATTGAAGGTTACATCCTTCGTGGGGGCAAGTGTACATGTATACAATGCTTTACTGCTGTAGAGGGTTCTCTGTCGGCTTCGGGCTGTTTTTGATAAGGAGTTCGGAAGTCTTCTTGGTTTTATAGAATATTATCAGGTTTATGTTTTGGTTAGGAGTAGTGCTTTTTACTCCTTTACGGATTATTTCTGTCATTATTCTTTCCTCTTTTATATGTTCACTGTGCATGGTTGATTTGTAATATAATTTTATTGGAGGTATTGTGGTTTCTGTTCTAGGTTCTGGATTATACCAAAGGACCCAGTACGACATCCCTATCCAACTCAAGCAAACCATCAACAGTGAACTATTTAACTTGAAACAACAACATAAAACTCGTGTAGAAACAAAGGCACTCCGTAAGTTAACAGCCCTAAACGGTGGACAGTTAAAGATCCCTCGTCCTAAAGATGGCTATATTAACCTGACTTCTTATGATCTTACCCAGGACCAACGAGACCTCTTAAATCTTTGTCTAAATTGTCAATTCATATCTAAACCAAAGATGCATAAAAAACGCCTGGAAATCGAAATGCTTCTGGACGACATCCATAAGCTAGAAGACAACAAAAAAGTCATCACCACTGACACACTTCAGGCTGAACTACTAGCAGAAGCGGGGAAAAACGAGGAACATATTCATCTACAATCTTAACCCCACGACTCAAAGAAGCAGCAAAACAACTAAAAAATCTGAAAGACGTAACAATAAGAAAAGCCGACAAGACAGCAGCATATGTATTGATTCCTACCCAAGAATACATGAACAAAATTGGCGATATCCTTAATGCTGACTCCAAATTTCAACGAATCACGAGGAACCCTGTGGAAGACCTTAAGCGGAAAGTAAACAAAACAATTACGGCAATCAACGCAAAGAAAGGTAGTGTGCATTTCAATAAACTTCAAGGAGACTATGGCTTAGGATATGCCTACGGCAATATTAAGACGCATAAACCAGGTAACCCACTATGCCCTATAATCAGCCAAATACCAACTCCAACTTATCACCTGGCAAAAAAACTCAATGAACTCCTAACTCCATACACTCCAAGTAAGTATATAGTCTACAATCATCAGCAGATTTCCTAGAATTAATCAAATCTACCCAGCCCGATCGAATCATTGCTTCCCTGGACGTGGAATCCCTATTTACCAACGTCCCAGTCGACACAACCATAGGAGTGATACTGGACAGAGTATACAGAGACGAGAGCACCCCCAAATTAGACATACCTGAGCCACACTTGAAGAGTCTTCTCGAAGCATGTACAAAGGAAGCCCCTTTCATCAGTCCACAAGGAGACATGTATTTACAAATAGACGGAGTAGCAATGGGCTCTCCCTTAGGAGTTTTATTTGCTAATTTTTATATGGGAACAATCGAAGACAGGGTCCTCAGTAGCAGACAAAAACCAACTGTATATTGCCGTTATGTAGATGACATATTCGTAATAGTAAAAGACTCAGATGAACTAATTGACCTAAAAAGACATCTAGAGAGAGAGAGTCAGTACTCTGATTTACACATGAAAATAGTGAAAATAACAGTCTGCCATTCTTGGATGTACTAATAACAAAAACAGGAACCTCTTTAAGCACCAACGTATATACCAAGCCCACCAACATAGAATTATGCCTGAACAGTAGAAGTGAGTGCCCCCAAAGATACAAAGCCAGTGTTCTCAATGCTTATATTCGTCGAGCGCTTACCCACTGCTCTGAATGGAGCAACGTGACTAGAGAGTTTGAAAGAGTAACTCAGGTATTGGTGAACAACGGATATAGCAACGTGGAAATAAACGCTGCTATAAGAAGACACTTGAACCGTTGGTATAATCCAGAACCTAGAACAGAAACCACAATACCTCCAATAAAATTATATTACAAATCAACAATGCACAGTGAACATATAAAAGAGGAAAGAATAATGACAGAAATAATCCGTAAAGGAGTAAAATGCACTACTCCCAACCAAAACATAAACCTGATAATATTCTATAAAACCAAGAAGACTTCCGAACTCCTTATCAAAAACAGCCCGAAGCCGACAGAGAACCCTCTATTGCACTCAAGAGTTGTAAACATGTACACTGTTATGAATCTTGCTAAGATTCATTCATTCGCTTCATTCATTCATTCTAAGATTCATTTATTACTCGTGATTCTTATCTTATTCTCTAATTAATGTCGTATCTAGTAGCGTGAAGGCGGTGGTCGAGTGTAGTCACGGGTTAACTTCAGTCCTTGGTCTCGGTTATTTTTAGTTATTATTAGGCTACCTCTCTGGTTAGATGATTGTGGATATTCCCTTTTATGTATTCATGTTCTGGTGATATTGCTCATGCCTCACTAAGAAGTTTTATTTATGTTAATGCAAGCTAAAGAATGTTTCTGGCTTTCTTACGTACTATTTAATTGTTATGTTTTGTACCCCCTAAGCACAAATATATTGTTCACCTTTTTTATTCAGTGACTTATTGATACCCCTAGACATTTGTTGCCAAGGCCGATTTAATATTATTTTAACACTGCTGGGTGAAGAACCATATTTAGACTGAAGCTAGGGTGGTGACATATGGGGGCCTGTCCGGGAGAGTGCTTATAATTGATGCTTATACCATTAATTCCCTGTAATGTTGTACAATTAACAGTGCTAATTATTAATAGCAATTGCCTTCCTAGGTACTGTGATTATCTAGTGACACCTAATCAAGCCTGTGAACGGATAATTGTCCAATCTGAGCTGCTGTGAAACCTTTTCAACGCTTTACGATTTGAGGTAAGTGTTCCCATATGTCACCACCCTTGAGTCTAAATATGGTTCTTCACCCAGCAGTGTTAGAATAATATTAAATCGGCCATGCCAACAAATGTCTAGGGGTATCAATAAGTCACTGAATAAAAAGGTGAACAATATATTTGTGCTAAGGGGACAAAACATAACAATTAAATAGTACGTAAGAAAGCCAGAAACATTCTTTAAATAGTATGTAAGAAAACCAGAACATTCTTTAGCTTGCATTAACATAAATAAAACTTCTTAGTGAGGCATGAGCAATATCACCAGAACATGAATAATAGTCTGGTTATGTTCTCTTTTTAAACTTCTAAAGTTTATTCTATGTGCCTCTGGGATCTGCTGGTAGGCATTTAAAATACTTTGCTGAACAAATGTAAAATCGGAAGAATTCTCAAAAGGCAAAGAAGCAAATACCTCTTGAGCTTTACCCTTAAATTGTCCTTGTAAAATGCTAACCCATTGATCAAAAGGCCAGTTCATGCTGACAGCTAATTTCTCAAAATGCAAGAAAAATATTTCTGGATCTTCTTCATTAAACTTAGGCAAATCTACATGTTTACTGTACCTAGAAGAACTATTGTACTCTCTGGATTATTACTAGTGTTACCCAAACCTGCTGCAATCCTCTGCTGTTCGAACTTGTTTTATTTTCAGCCTACTCTGCTGAATTTTCTAATTGTTTAGTTTGTTGCTTTGCTAGTTGTAACTGAGCCTCAACTCAAGGTGTTTTTGCTGGGTCTGCAACTCCAACCTTTCCTTATCTGCGGCCAGCCTAGCCATTTCTAAATTAGTCTCCATCTCCAACTTTTAAGATTGCCACCTGGTCACTTGACTCTTCTTCTAACTCTTCCAAACACTCCTCGTCAAGTCTCTCTCCTCCACCAAGTGTGTGACAATACTCTTAACACTTGAGCTTTCAACATTTTTCTGGAAACTGCTATGTTCAATTTATCAGCCAGCATAACAACCCAGACTTCGTTAAGTCTTTAATTTACCAAAATGTGGCTGATCTACCAGCTCAACAACCTGATCCTCCATGGTTGGCTCAATAATCACAACTAACTTTGAACAACACTGAAATTTATGCTTGGCCCCTGGCACAAGCTGAACACTTACCTCATATCGTAAAGCGTTGAAAAGGTTCACAGCAGCTCAGATTGACAATTATCATTCACAGGCTTGATTAGGTGTCACTAGATAATCACAGTACCTAGGAAGGCAATTGCTATTAATAATTAGCACTGTTAATTGTACAACATTACAGGGAATTAATGGTATAAGCATCAATATAAGCACTCTCGCGGACAGGCCCCCATATGTCACCACCCTTGAGTCTAAATATGGTTCTTCACCCAGCAGTGTTAAAATAATATTAAATCGCCTTGCCAACACATGTCTAGGGGTATCAATAAGTCACTGATAAAAAAGGTGAACAATATATTTGTGCTAAGGGGACAAAACATAATTAAATAGTACGTAAGAAAGCCAGAAACATTCTTTAGCTTGCATTAACATAA
>WNGS01011766.1:0-10237 GCA_020271785.1 Procambarus virginalis
TTATTCATTACTAACGTATGCCAGGAAGCTTTGTGTAGCTTGTGGTAATTAGACGGACCCGGCAGGAGGGCTACTCAGTAGACGAAACAATGAAGTTCTTGCGAGGCTGATCAGGTATAACATTTGGGGTTTACGGCTCATGTCTGTGATAAGGAAAACTGGTTTACCGAGAATTATGTAAACTATATATAAAAATAGTATTATTTTCCATTGTAAATTGATGCACATATGATCTTTATATTGTATATTATTTACTAAAGAAACAAAATCTTGGTAAGCAGGCGTGGGTAACACTCGGACAAAGACTGCACGACAGTCCACAACACACTCTGCACGACACTCCACAACACACTCTGCACGACACTCCACAACACACACCCCACAACACACTCTGCACGACACTCCACAACACACTCTGCACGACACTCCACAACACACACTGCACGACACTCCACAACACACTCTGCACGACACCCCACAACACACTCTGCACGACACTCCACAACACACACTGCACGACACTCCACAACACACTCTGCACGACACCCCACAACACACTCTGCACGACACCCCACAACACACTCTGCACGACACTCCACAACACACTCTGCACGACACTCCACAACACACTCTGCACGACACCCCACAACACACTCTGCACGACACCCACAACACACACTGCACGACACCCCACAACACACTCTGCACGACACTCCACAACACACTCTGCACGACACTCCACAACAGACACCCACAACACACTCTGCACGACACTCCACAACACACTCTGCACGACACTCCACAACACACTGCACGACACTCCACAACACACTCTGCACGACACTCCACAAACACACTCTGCACGACACTCCACAACACACTGCACGACACTCCACAACACACTCTGCACGACACTCCACAACACACTCTGCACGACACCCCACAACACACTCTGCACGACACTCCACAACACACTCTGCACGACACCCACAACACACTCTGCACGACACTCCACAACACACTGCACGACACCCCACAACACACACTGCACGACACTCCACACACACTCTGCACGACACTCCACAACACACTCTGCACGACACTCCACAACACACTCTGCACGACACCCACAACACACTCTGCACGACACTCCACAACACACTCTGCACGACACCCACAACACACTCTGCACGACACCAACAACACACTCTGCACGACACTCCACAACACACTCTGCACGACACTCCACAACACACACTGCACGACACTCCACAACACACTCTGCACGACACTCCACAACACACTCTGCACGACACTCCACAAAACACACTCTGCACGACACTCCACAACACACTCTGCACGACACCCCACAACACACTCTGCACGACACCCCACAACACACTCTGCACGACACCCCACAACACACTCTGCACGACACTCCACAACACACTCTGCACGACACTCCACAACACACTCTGCACGACACTCCACAACACACTCTGCACGACACTCCACAACACACTCTGCACGACACTCACACACACACTCTGCACGACACTCCACAACACACTCTGCACGACACTCCACAACACACTCTGCACGACACTCCACAACACACTCTGCACGACACTCCACAACACACTCTGCACGACACTCCACAACACACTCTGCACGACACTCCACAACACACTCTGCACGACACTCCACAACACACTCTGCACACACTCCACAACAGACACTCTGCACAACACTCCACAACAGACACTCTGCACAACACTCCACAACAGACACTCTGCACAACACTCCACAACAGACACTGTGCACAACACTCCACAACAGACACTGTGCACAACACTCCACAACAGACACTGTGCACGACACTCCACAACAGACACTCTGCACGACACTCCACAACAGACACTCTGCACGACACTCCACAAGCCATATACCATCACTTATACACAAAACAAATCGTTAAGAACCAAAACAACAACAATAAAATGCAAATCTTTCAAAATGCAAACATGAAATGAACACAAAAAATGTTTAGAAAGCACGACATCAACAGTACCATGAAAGGATACCGCGAGTGAGAAGAGAGAGGAGGAGGAAGAATGAAATAAACCAAACAAGAGTGAACTAGGAAGCGGGATAACAAAAATAGTCAGTAAAAGAGCAGAAGGACTAATAAGGACACGTCAAGACACGGCACCGGGCACTCCCGAGACATTATGGGTGACTGTCGTGGCGGCCACGACGAGGTTACGTGATACACTAGAATTATTACACACACACATTACGGAATATTGTAAAGAACCATTCAGAACCTTGTATACCACTCATGTCAGACCAATACTGGAGTATGCAGCTCCAGACTCCAGAGAGGAGTCCATACCTAGTTAAACACAAGACAGATG
Organism: Procambarus virginalis; assembly: GCA_020271785.1. Classification (NCBI taxonomy): domain Eukaryota; kingdom Metazoa; phylum Arthropoda; class Malacostraca; order Decapoda; family Cambaridae; genus Procambarus; species Procambarus virginalis. The sequence goes on from WNGS01011766.1 coordinate 2,418, forward strand.
ATTCAGAGATATGCCCCACCAGGCAAGTCCCAGAGCTGAGAGGTATGAGCTACGAGGAAAGGCTATGGAAGCTAAACCTCACATCCCTGGAAGAGAGAAGAGAAAGGGGACACATGATCACCACCTACAAAATTATCAGGAAAATTGACAAGGCGGACAAAGACAAACTATTTAGCACGGGCGGAACACGAACAAGGAGGACCAGGTGAGAAACTTAGTATCCAAATGAGCCACAGGGACGTTAGAAAGAAATTTTTCAGTGTCAGTAGTTAACAGATGGAATGCATTAGGCAGTGATGTGGTGGAGGGTGACTCCATACACAGTTTCAAATGTAGATATGATAGAGCCCAGTAGGCTCAGGAACCTGTACACCAGTTGATAGACGGTTGAGAGACGGGACGAAAGATCCAAAGCTCAACCCCCGCAAGCACAACTAGGCGAGTACACACACCAATATGCTAATTATAGTTAGAAATACATGAGGTCATCTGCCTCGCTAATTGGAATATTTGGAGCGCGACCAGTTGGTCCCACACCCAGTCTTATTTGTTGTTGTTGTTTTAGATTCAGCAACTCCGAACAAAAAGTTGCAAGTAGCACAGGCTATGGTGAGCCCATAGTGGACTTGCCTAGCACAGGAGCGGGGCTGTAATTTGCCAGTCTATTGGGCCAGCAACCTTCTCTGTGAGGCGCCTGTCCCCTTTGTGAGGGGGCGCGCGCACACGCACACACACACACACACACACACACACACACACACACACACACACACACACACACACACACACACACACACACACACACACACACACGCACACGCACACGCACACGCACACACGCACACACGCACACGCACACGCACACACGCACACGCACGCACACACCTATGTCAGGCCAATCCTGGAGTATGCAGCACCAACATGGAGTCCATATCTAGTCAAGCATAAGACTAAACTGGAAAAAGTTTAAAGGTTTGCCACCAGACTAGTACCCGAGCTGAGAGGTATGAGCTACGAGGAGAGACTACGGGAATTAAACCTCACGTCGCTAGAAGACAGAAGAGTTAGGAGGGATATGATCACCACGTACAAGATTTTCAGAGGAATTGACAGGGTAAAGACAGGCTATTTAACACAAGGGTCACACGCACTAGGGGACACAGGTGGAAACTGAGTGCTGAAATGAGCCACAGAGATATTAGAAAGAACTTTTTTAGTGTCAGAGTGGTTGAGAAATGGAATGCATTAGGCAGTGATGTGGTGGAGGCTGACTCCATACACAGTTTCAAGTGTAGATATGATAGAGCCCAGTAGGCTCAGGAACCTGTACACCTGTTGATTGACGGTTGAGAGGCGGGACCAAAGAGCCAGAGCTCAACCCCCGCAAGCACAAATAGGTGAGTACAAATAGGTGCGTGCACCCACCGCGTTTTCCTTTGCGAGGCCCGTACCTTGTCAAGCACAAGACGAAGCTGGAAAAGTTTAGGGGAATGCCACTAGGCTAGTCCCAGAATTAAGAGGCACCAGTTATGAGGAAAGGCTGAGGGAACTGTAACCTCAACATCGCTGGAAGACAGAAGAGCTCGGGGGAGACATGATCACCACATACAAACATACAAAATTCTCAGGGGAATTGACAGGGTAGACAAGGATGTTGATCAGACCACACACTAGAAGGTGAAGGGACGACGACGTTTCGGTCTGTCCTGGACCATTCTCAAGGCGATTGTGGACCGAAACGTCGTCGTCCCTTTACTTTCTAGTGCGTGGTCTGGTCAACATACTTCAGCCACGTTATTGTGACTCGTCGCCTGCATATAGACAAGGATGGTTTATTTAACACGGGTGGTACACGCACAAGGAGACATAAGTGGAAGCCGAGTACTTAAATGAGCTACAAAGACGTTACAAAGAACTTTCAGTGTCAGTAGTTAGTAAATGGAATGCACTAGGAAGTGATGTGGTGGAGACCGACTTCTTTCACAGTTTCAAATGTAGATATGATAGAACTTGAGAAGCTCAGGAATCTGTACACCAGTAGACTGGTCCCCGGCTCTCAACAGTCAAAAAGCCAAAGCTCAATCATCGCAAGCACAACTAGGTGAGTACACACATACACCCCCCCCGCGTGACCCTTTGCTAGATAAACTAGATTACTATTTCCTAAAACTTGTAGGCCGGGGTTTGAAGAGAAACTTGTATCACGATCATTAAACAATTGTGAATGGCTCACTTTGCTAGGTAAACTAGGACGACCCTCTGCTGGGTAAACCTTGTAATTTAATTAGTTTAGTCATTCATTATGCACTCCAAACCCATTCAATGGGCGGGAATGGGTTACACAGGCACATAATGGGTTAAGGAACCTAACCCCACAGTTCATTTAGTTAAGTAACAATCTTGTGAAGCTAGTTACACAATTTTTCAAAACACAATCATGGATATACATATACATCCACACAATTTTTTTTTTTTTTTTTTTTTTTTTAGATATATACAAGAGTTGTTACATTCATGTACAGCCACTAGTACGCGAAGCGTTTCGGGCTCCTCTGCTGTGTCCACCACCATGTGTTACATTCCTCTTGCATGTGTCCTCCACCATGTGTTACATTCCTCTTGCATGTGTCCTCCTCCACCATGTGTTACATTCCTCTTGCATGTGTCCTCCTCCACCTTGTGTTACATTCCTCTTGCATGTGTCCTCCACCATGTGTTACATTCCTCTTGCATGTGTCCTCCTCCACCTTGTGTTACATTCCTCTTGCATGTGTCCTCCACCATGTGTTACATTCCTCTTACTTGTGTCCTCCACCATGTGTTACATTCCTCTTGCATGTGTCCTCCTCCACCTTGTGTTACATTCCTCTTGCATGTGTCCTCCTCCACCTTGTGTTACATTCCTCTTGCATGTGTCCTCCACCACCATGTGTTACATTCCTCTTGCATGTGTCCTCCTCCACCTTGTGTTACATTCCTCTTAACTTTGTGTCCTCCACCATGTGTTACATTCCTCTTGCATGTGTCCTCCTCCACCTTGTGTTACATTCCTCTTGCATGTGTCCTCCACCATGTGTTACATTCCTCGTGCATGTGTCCTCCACACCATGTGTTTACATTCCTCTTGCATGTGTACTCCACCACCATGTGTTACATTCCTCTTGCATGTGTCCTCCACCACCATGTGTTACATTCCTCTTGCATGTGTCCTCCACCATGTGTTACATTCCTCTTGCATGTGTCCTCCACCATGTGTTACATTCCTCTTGCATGTGTCCTCCTCCACCCTGTGTTACATTCCTCTTGCATGTGTCCTCCACCACCATGTGTTACATTCCTCTTGCATGTGTCCTCCACCATGTGTTAACATTTCCTCTTGCATGTGTCCTCCCACCACCATGTGTTACATTCCTCTTGCATGTGTCCTCCTCCACCATGTGTTACATTCCTCTTGCATGTGTCCTCCACCACCATGTGTTACATTCCTCTTGCATGTGTCCTCCCACCATGTGTTACATTCCTCTTGCATGTGTCCTCCACCACCATGTGTTACATTCCTTCCAGAGTGTTGTATTTCTCTTTCCTTTCCTGGACAGTGTTTAAAAATAAAACTTGTGTACATGTTAACACAGGGTAATTTGTGTGTGGGTTGGGTGGGGGGGTTAATGGGGTGGAACATCCCTCCCTCACTCGTCTTCGCAGGGAAATCTCTCCATCTCTCGCAGGGAAATCTCTCCATCTCTATCAGGGAAATCTTCATCTCCTTATCTCAGAAACTTCTTCCTCCCAGTACGAGTATGTTCTCTTCCCCCTCTAGGAATAACCCGTGTTGCTCTTTTATTGCGTAGCCCCCGTACATAGCGTAGGGCGGGGGGGGGGCGTTGTGTGCCGTGCTGGGTGGCCAGGGGAGGGCCGCCGCGCGTCGCCCGGGGTATTAAACATGGCTACCCCTGCGGTGTTGTCGCTGCAACTGGCAAGGCTACTTTAACAGTTGGCTCTTAATGGTGACTAGGACTACCTCCGGGGTTACCACTCAAACCCACAGTGCATGCCGGTCTAGTAAAGTTAACAAAACCAAAGGTATGATGAGGAAACAATAGGCATTATAGCCTTCTTCAAGGAAAGAGTATCGGGGGAGAATTATAGCACCAAGACCTGGACGACATTCGATAACAAGAGGTTTAGGGAGTATGGAGACGATTTGACGAGTTACATGATGATGAGGTTTAGATTTAGCTACTTAGAACGAAATGTCCATGTAGCACGGGCTATGGTGAGCCCGTCTAGGTGACGAGTTAGAGGAGACGTATACTCCTTGGTAGTGTGGTGATGTGGGCGAGGGTGTGTGTGTGTAGTGAGGGGAGTGGTTGTGAGGGGACACGAGGGTAATGTTGGTAGTGTGAGTAGCTAGTGAGGATGAGGGTAAAGCTATATTAGGCAGCTGGAGAAGGGGTGAGAGTAGGTTGTAGAGGGGAGAGGTGTGCGAGGATGGAGGTTGGGGTTATCTTGAGATAATTTTGGGGCTTAGTGTCCCCGCGCAACCCGTCCTCGCAAATTCGTATAGTCATATTGACTTATTAAATACGTGCATAGGTGATATACTAAACATAATAGTTTACTTTGAAAAGCTTCATAGAAAACACCGACCTTACCTAACCTTGTTAGTATGTTAAGATAAGCATCTTATTGCTTCGTAATTACAATTATTACTAACCTATACCTATAATAGGTTAAGTACAATTGTAATTACGAAGCTTAAGATGCTTAGCTGAACATACTAACAGGTTACGTAAGGTCGGTGTTTTCTATGAAGCTTTTCAAGGTAACTATTATGTTTTAGTATGTCACCTATGCACGTATTTAATAAGTCAATATTGACTATACGAATTTGCGAGGACGGGTTGCCCCGCGTCCCGGTCCTCGACCCAGGCCTGCAGTCCCCAGGACGCAGCCCGTGACAGCTGACTAACTCCCAGGTACCAATTTACTGCTAGGTAACAGGAGCATCAGGGTGAAAGAAACTGCCCATTGTTATCTCGCAGGCGCCTGGGATCGAACCCGGAACCACAGGATCACGCGTCCGGTGTTCTGTCCGCTCAGCCACCGGCTCCCAGGAGTGGAACCGGCACGGAAAGGTGAGGTGACAAGGGTTTATGGGCATTAATGGGGCATTATGGGGCATTAAACTAACCCCCCCCCTTCCCTGGGATTTTATTGTAACTTGTACCATAAATTTTAACGTAGTTTCCCTTAATGACGGTAAGATTTAATTCATATATGTATAGCCCTGAATTATCATCCATCCATACTCTTGAGTGTTGGATGTCTCTTAAAATCAAGTTTTGCACACCAGAGGCTTCATATTTACTCTCTGTGTTCATCTCCTTCCTGGGAGGTTCACTGCTCTCATGACGCCATCACCTGCCAAAATTGTTTCCTTTTAATTGATATCTATAAAGTAGGCGGTCAGGTGTGTGAGGGGGAGGGAGGGGTCCTCAGCCTACTGCGGTGGCGTGACTGTTGTGGGCTGGCCGGGGTGGCCAGACTGTTGTGGGCTGGCCGGGGTGGCCAGACTGTTGTGGGCTGGCCGGGGTGGCGTGACTGTTGTGGGCTGGCCGGGGGTGGCCAGACTGTTGTGGGCTGGCCGGGGTGGCCTGACTGTTGTGGGCTGGCCGGGTGGCGTGACTGTTGTGGGCTGGCCGGGGTGGCGTGACTGTTGTGGGCTGGCCGGGGTGGCGTGACTGGTTGTGGGCTGGCGGGGGTGGCGTGACTGTTGTGGGCTGGCCGGGGTGGCGTGACTGTTGTGGGCTGGCCGGGGTGGCGTGACTGTTGTGGGCTGGCCGGGGTGGCCTGACTGTTGTGGGCTGGCCGGGGTGGCGTGACTGTTGTGGGCTGGCCGGGGTGGCCAGACTGTTGTGGGCTGGCCGGGGTGGCGTGACTGTTGTGGGCTGGCCGGGGTGGGCCTGACTGTTGTGGGCTGGCCGGGGTGGCGTGACTGTGTGGGCTGGCCGGGGTGGCCAGACTGTTGTGGGCTGGCCGGGGTGGCCAGACCCACTCACCCTCTTTTCAAGAAATATCACAGCTCCTACCGTGTTTCTGATGAAGTCTATAATCGAGCATTATTTTTTTGCTTCAAGTTTTTGGGTATTTTCATTTTTTGATATTACATAATTTGTCAGATATTAAGAGAGAGAGAGAGAGGGGGGGGGAGATGGACGGAGGGAGGGAGGGAGGGAGGGGGGAGAGAGATGGAAGGAGGGGAGGGAGGGAGAGAGAGATGGAAGGAGGGAGGGAGGGGGAATAAAAAAAAAAAACGGGAGGGAGAGGGGGAGAGCAGATGGAGGGAGGGAGAGGGGGGAGAGAGAGATGGAGATAGATATATAGATATATATAGGAAGAGGAAAAGGGGGGAATACCGTGGTTGCTGTTGTTTTAGATTCAGCTCCACCAACAAAAGTTCCAATTAGCACGGACTATTTGAAGCCCGTGGTGGCCTTGAGGGGATACGGGACAAAAATGGAGAGAATGCGAGAGATTGGTACGGGTTGGGAGGGGGGGGGGGGGGTGAGACTAGGGTACACCGTGCCATCTACTCTATAAGAGAGAATGTTTGTCCAAAAGTTGGAGGCCAGACAGTTTAGGGTAGCCTTACCTACACTTGTAAGGGAAATGGTCTTGGATACGGGACAGACATAGGCTGGTTAAGGTAGGCATAGGCTTAAGATTGTAGTAGTATTGGCAATTGACACACCCCCCCCCCCCCTCCATCAGATTCTCAAAGAATCTGGTCAAGTGTGAATTATTGATTGAGATGCCCGAAGAGTTTTCATCACAAACAAATTATTTCGTTAAGACCTGGAAGCTTTACAATTACTTTATTCACTCTCGTGTTTTTGAAGATATCCTCATAATGCACCCAAAATTTGCCAGTGCAGGCCACTGAACAATGGCCCTGTATGACTAACCATCCTGCGAGATGGGGACCTTTAGTATCACTGCTATCTTATTCACTCTCGTGTTCTTGATGATCTCTCATAATGCACGTCAGAGTTTACCAGTGCAAACTACTGATCACATGCCCCTGTATGACTAACCATCCTGTGTGATGGGGGATTTTAGCATCACGTAGTTAACTTTTTTGACACGCTGTACTCCGCTTCATATGTCTAGGGCAGCTGCACAAATGCACATGTACCTAAATGTGTTGATAAAAAAAATCCTTAAGACCCATACAGTAGTTTCATTGCTTCCAAATATTATTTTTATGAAAGGAAATAGAAAAAGCTAAGCAGGGGATGACACGGGACGGAGGAGGAGCGGGACAAAGACTTCCCGCGGGGAACTTTTCCCAAGGACAAAGATTCCTTCCCAGTGCTGTGTACATCCTCTGAGCCTCATTGTTAAGTACGCTGCCCCGGCACGGAACCCTTACTTAAGAAAGCACATAATAAACTAGAAAAGGTCCAAAGTATTCAACAAAGCTTTCTCGCGTTGTAAGGAGACTTGACTTTGGCTTTTTGACTATAAATAAATAAATATATATATATATATATTAATATATTATATACTATATATATATATATATATATATATATATATATATATATAATATATATATATATATATATTCTCCGTGGTGTAGTGGTAAGACACTCGCCTGGCGTTCCGCGAGCGCTATATGTCATGGGTTCGTATCCTGGCCGGGGAGGATTTACTGGGCGCAATTCCTTAACTGGTAGCCTCTGTTTAACGCAACAGTAAAATGTGTACTTGGTTGTAACACACGATTCTTCGCGGCGGGGAACGTAATCCAGGGACCT
>WNGS01011780.1:0-13045 GCA_020271785.1 Procambarus virginalis
GGCAACTCCCCTTTTTAAGTGACTCCTTAAAGATCAATGATAAGGGGTATTCTGATGGCCTGTGCTGCTTTTTTAACATGCGGGTGATACATTGCCTGGTCCATTAGCTTTAGTTTCATCTAGTGATGCTAGTTGTTTCCTTACTTCCTCTGCTGTTACCTCAACATTTAATAGTTTCTTCATCTAGGGTAACCTCCTCTTCTACCACTGAGGGCTGTATAGGTTAAGTTGCGATCACTACATGGAAGCTAGTATTAAGCTCCTTACAAATTTCCTCATTATTTCATGTATTTTCACCTCCCTTTTTCACAGCCTAGTCACTTGGTCCTTCACTCTCATTTTCCCACTTAAATGATTATATTAGAGTTTTGGTCGTGTCTTTGTGTTTTGGTTTTGACTTTAGAGGCAATATCCTTTTTATAGTTACTTTTGGACATTCTTCGTATATTTATGAATACATCCCTAGCCCTGATTTTTTTATTGTTGCCGCCGGAGGCGGCTAGTTTATTGTGCACCCCATACTCACCCTGTGAGCGGTAGTGCAAAAAGCATTACAGAGGGCACAAAAGGTCTTGATCAGACCTCATCTTAGATTATTACATAACAATTTCATCTATCCTTCACACCTTATAGTTACAATGACAGCTAGTTACAGAGAAAGTGCTATTTCAAGAGCTTTATATTTACAGTAAGTCATTATACATTAATGGTAGGTCTTATCGCTAATGCATAATAGTTTGACCAATGGAGATATTACAGAGTCATAGGGTAGCTTCTGTTTATTATAAGTCTTCACAATGCAATACTTGTTTCTTAACCTCATATGTCGTTCATCTACTGGAAGCGAAATATGGATACTGTGCAAGGATTTCAGGTAATTTATCCATGGTAATAAGATAGGTTGGCATATCATAGACATGAGCTTAGATTTATCTCTAAATGGCTCAATTTTACTACAATCCAAGATATAGTGTTCGAGTGTGTGTCCCTGTCCTTGTCCACACACTTTACACTTTTTTTCAAATTCCAGTTTACCCAGTTCTACTTTTTTTTTCAAATTCATCCAGGAGTTCTCGTCTATTGACACTTTTAAGGGACCTATTTGATAACTCAAGATTCTGTTCAATACTGTCTTTATTTACTGCAGCCTTAGCAAGGGCGTCAACTTTGTCATGTTCCTGCAGGCCAATGTGAGAAGGAATCCACAACATTTTTATATTTACCCTCTTGCTAAGTATTCTTATATATCTACGTCTAGCTTCCAAGACAAGCACGTTATTATTGTTACCAGTATCGCTACCAACTCGGTTTTCATAGTAGACGCCCAGTTACTAATTCGGATATTCCTTTGAATTGTGCTGCCATCGGGCTGATGAGCAATATCAGCACTTCCTGCCCTCCCTGTAGATGTATTGAGTGATCCGTCAGTATAGGTGGTCTGTGCTATGTTGTTTTCTGCTTGCATATTGTGAATGTGTTCTATGGTGCTTAATTTAGCAGCAAGCTGAGCATGAGGGTTGTTTGTGATTAGTTTCTTGGTGGGGTATGCAGGGGTAAGGATGTCAAAAGGTACTATCTGCCAGGGTGGAAGGAAGTGCTGTACTCTTTCATCTGTATAGACATCGTGCAGTCCCATCATTTTAATATGAGTGGCTGTTCTTTGAATCCATTTGTTACTTCTATTCTGGTTTTTCTCTGGTATTTGAGTTCTGTATTTATTCCATTCCCTCCTTCCATTCGCTTTTTGCTTCTTGGCACTGTCTAATCTTGAGAACTGACGACGAGCAGGTTTACATATGAGATATTTATAATGGCCAAGAAAACACTAACTGTCTCATTTAATTTATTTTCTATACAAGATGAAACCGCTTTATCCTTGCCTCGTTCCCATCTAAACACACTTGAAGTTCTTGGGATAAAACTTTATCACATATAACACACTTCCATATTATTATCATTACTTGTATGAGAGCAAGCTGTGAATTCTATCATAAGGGTGAGCTGTGAGCTCTTTCATGAGGGCGAGTTGTGAGTTCTTTCATGAGGGCGAGCTGTGAGTTCTTTCATGAAGGCGAGCTGTGAGTTCTTTCATGCGGGCGAGCTATGAGTTCTATCATATGGTAGAGCTATCAGTTCTATGATAAGGGCGATCTATGTGTTCTATTATGAGGGCGAACCCTGTGTTTTCTCATGAGGGCGAGCCATATGTCCTATGATGAGGGCGAACAATAAATTCAATCATGAGGGCGAACTATGTGTTCGATGAGGAGGGAAAGATATGAGTTCTGTCATGAGAGCTAGCTATGAGTTAAATCATGAGGGAGAAGTATGTATTCTGTCACGAAAGCGAGGTATGTGATTAACATGAGGGTGATCTATGCGTTCCATCATGAGGGCGAGCTATGTGATCTATAATGAGGGTGAGGTTAGTTAGTAGGCATCCGTCAATCCCGTGGGGTTATGGAGTTGTGCCCTGGGTGTCTAGTTGTTGTAGTCCTCTCCAGGGCACAGGCCTGGGCAGTAATTATGGAGGATCAGCTGTTGCCCATGCAGCAGATCCACCCTCTCCACGCCACCGATGTGATCCAAGGGAAGGGCAGGAGCCGATACGCTTGGCACCAGTGTCGTCGCAGGAGTTGCCAGAATGTACCTGTAAACAGCTGCAAACTGCCTTAGGGACTCCGACTCCGGATTTTTCCTCAGGGTTGACTCCCGAAGTCTTTCCCATGAGTGGGTTTAGCCACAAGACAGCAGAGGTTTGAATTCGGGGTTTTCCTTCCCCTAGATGGGCTGCCTTCCAGGCTAACGAGTCCCATCTGCCCGAAACACATAAATGAGGGTGAGGTATGTATTACATTATGAGGGTGAACTATGAGTTCTTCACTGAGACAAACACTCAGGCATTCTATAGAATTGCTCCTAAATAATATTATTAGTTTCCTTACATTAGTCTCCCTAGTTGGCTGTGAGTCTGTGCTGACCAGGTTCATATATACACTCAAAGAGTTATAAAATACGTAGTTCCTTTTCACTTGTGTTTGGAAGCTTTACACAAAATTATTTTTACAGCATATTGTAAAAACCAACATCATCACACGGAATAACTGGCATATACGGGGTTAGAGTAAGCCTGGAGGGTGCACGTGTCCCAAACAGATGATCCGTAGGACTGTGTTGGTCGGGCTGAGGTCACCTGGGTACCGTCAGCCCAGCAGGTCTGGAACCACCCACCACCATAGGGTCGTCTTCTCACTGTACCTTCCCTCTGCCACCGCCGGATCCACCGGTATACTGTGGTGAGGCTCACGCCGAGCTCCAGAGATATTTTTCTCGCTGTTATCCCACACATCCACATATTCACAATTTTGGAACGGTAAGCGGCCGCCAAGTTTTGCTTTGCTGATCGCTTCTCCATGAAGGTGGCTCTGTTAAGCAAGATTATAATTCGTATGATTTCTTTGTAATAGAGTGAATCATATTATTATACTGACTGCAGATGTATGTTAATTATCATGTCAGTGGAGCAGTGATATCAGAGATAGCAATGGTAATGATATCAGTGGTAATAATATCAGTGGAAGCTTTGGTAAGAATATCAATGTTAAAAACGCTATATTATATCATTAGTAGCTGTGATAATGATGTCATTTGCAGTGGTGGAAATGATATCAGTGGTAGCCGTGGCAATGATGTTAGTGGTAATGATATGAGTGGTATGATTATGATATCATTGATAGGAGTGGTTATGGCAGCAGTGTAAATGATATCTGTGGTAGTTGCCCGCAATGATATCAATTGTATTAGCAAAACTAAAAGATTAAAACACTTCTATGTTATGGATTTCAACATATCAAGAAGAATACTCCTCTGCACATGTTATGAATACATCATTCTAAGATTCAAGAACAAATATAAAAAATATAATATAATATATAATATATATATATATATATATATATATATATATATATATATATATATATATATATATATATATTGTGACGATAATCTCTTTCAAGAGAGATTGAGCCTGCTCTTCCCTTCAGTAGTCACGTCTCCTGCTACATTCAAGATACAATCAGCAGTAGCAGAACGTTTGTCAAGGCAGCACGCACACCTGCATACCCCCACTCCTACACCCCCCACACTCCTCGCCGCCAGCTCGTCGCCTGTACTTCAATTAGCCAACTACCAGTGTCGGCCTGCCTGCATTCCGATTGGCTGGTCGAGACCACACCACTCCAGCTCTGCACCACTCACGCACCTCGCCGAGTCAATGTCGGGGTCGGCCAGCAGTTTCCTCCTCAGAATATCTTGTGCTCTTGGCTGTGAACATCTAATTGATATACCTCGTGTATCAAGTAGCAGTTCTTAGCTTGCGCTAATATTCCCAGCACCATTTATATTACTTGTATTATATTTTTGTACTATTGTTAACGTAAACCATTACTTATTCATTTTTATGTTACAGTTTTTCACTTGTTATACTTTCACTTTGCCTAGCCAAGGAATTGTCTTTATTTAAATTTGTTTTCTAGAGTAATTAAAATTTCATTGTTTATACTTTGTGTTTTGTGTGTCTTCCCCTACCTTACCACAGACTATCAGGCAAGCAGTCTCTTTTTTTTTCTCTGTGTATGTGACCAGGCATTGACATCTGCCATTAGAAGACTGCCGAACACCATACTCCAACACTTTACCGTCACATATACTTGGGGGCCTGTCCTAGGAGCTTCACTCAGGTACTGGTAATTTGTGGTAAGCGTACTTGGCTTTAATACCCTTGCTTTTCACTATTTTCAATAATCAATTTTATTATTCATATGGTGCTGTGTGTATTGTGCATTCCGGGAGTAGCATATGGTGAGTGTGAGACAACTTTGGATTACGTGGTGACTGTAGGCCGCAGTCATACTCTTAATTGGTCGTCTCTCCCTCTGTGTTATTACCCGTGTTTACCACCTTTTGTCCCTAGGATATTTCTCATATTTTCGGCAGATCATCATATTGGTACCCTGGTACTGTGGTCTGTCTCCGGGTCAATAGCACCTAATTTCTGCAATCCGACTCTAGGAGGATAAAGAGGGCCATTGTTCCTCTAGCACGGACTCTTATTGACGAGTTGGGACCTCGCCAATAGTTCTCGTCACCAGTTGACACTCGCACCCCTACACGTCGGTCAGAAATGATGATATTTACTTAGGTTGGGAATTAGCTTTCTTTTTTCAGAGCACAAAGTTCGCTAATTCTGTAAGTATCATATTTCATTTCAGTGGGAAAAACTTGCTTATGTTCTATAGAGACTCGGCAAGGTATGCCTACATTCTTGGACTACCTAATTCACTTTTGGAACCATTAAATGTTTCATTTGTTTTAGAAACTCAGTTTCACTAATTAGTAGGATTTTCTTGCCCTTATCCTCCCACAGTGAGTACCGGGTACAAGATTTCCTGCGACCTTAATCATTTACCATCTTGAATTAACATTAATTGTTAACAATTCCACAGGATAGGTACCAGTTGCCACGTTTTCCTGTTTCTGACATTCACCATATCACCACAGTATATTCGTGTCACATTTATTTGCTAAATTTTCACCATGTTTCGTATCCAAGCTTTCCGTTCAAATCCAGCAGGTGAAATAGAGAACTTACGTCATGCCAAGAGGATCGAATTGATAACTCTTGCACATGAGTATCACCTAGATGTTCCCCATGGAGCCAACAAGCATGAAGTACATAACCTACTCTTGGATCACTTTTTGGATGAAAGGGTAATAGACTCTGACACTCACGAACTTTACACTATTTCAGATAAACATGATCTGACGGCAATGAAACTCAAACTTGAACTTGCTAAAATCGAGAGGGAGCAACAAAAGGAAGCAGCTGCAATCAGGAAGGAAGAACAAGAAAGAGAGCTCCAGTTCAAGAAAGAAGAAATCCGCCTCAAGAAGCGAGAGGCCGCCCTGAGGAAAGAAGAAAGTGACATAGAGGCCCTCCTCCTCCAAGGACAGCAAGAACGTGAGTTGGTCATATTCAGAGAGCGTGAACGAGTACAACTTGAAGCAAAACAACGTCACCTGGAGATGCAACGCGAGCATGAAAAACAGCAAGCGGATCTGGCTCTAGAATGTCGTCAAAAAGAACTCACGTTGGACACTACACACCAAGCTCAACGCCAGCAAGCTATAGCCAGTCTTCCTCCAAGTTTCAATATCTCCCATGCAAGTAAGTTAATGCCACCGTTCGTAGAGTCGGAGGTTGACGTCTTTTTTACAACCTTTGAGACCCTTGCTAATCAACTTAGTTGGCCTACCAACCAATGGGCTACCCTTCTCCGAGTACATCTTACAGGTAGAGCAGCAGTCACACTCAGTACTTTGGCGTCTGAGAATGACTACCCGACCATGAAGCAAGCTGTGTTGGACGCCTATCTTCTCTCCACCGAAAGCTACCGACGAAAATTCCGTGATTACATAAAGGCAAGTACCACCACCTTTTTAGAATTTGCTAACACCAAACGGAGATATTTTATGAAATGGCTGGAGGTAGCACATGTCTCTACTTTTCCAGAACTCGTCAACCTTATACTAATTGAAGAATTCTTAAGGCGTGTACCTCCTCCTGTCCGTTTATATTTAGCAGATAAGGAAGAGACCGACCTAGTAAAATGTGCGAAGTCGGCTGACACTTACAGCCTCATCCACCGGCTGACACCAGAACCACCTACCAGTAAGAAGTCTTGGTACAGTTACGAGAAAGTGAGCCCAGATCAAGGTACCTCGCAACTGTACTGTAAGTATTGTAAACTCTATGGACATACCATAGAAAAATGTGGTAAGTCTCCATATAAAGCTAACACTGAATCCACCAAACCCAAACAGACTCCTCCTAAGTCCGGTAAGCCTATAATGAATGTTGGTGTTCATGTTAATGATCTTTTTCTCTTCAGTAAACATCTGTATCCTGGAACTATCACTACCAACGGTTCAGATTCTGAGGGACGTTTTGGACTTAAGATCTTGAGGGACACAGCGGCTCTTCAATCAATAGTCTTGAAATCAGCTGTGCCCAACGTCGCCTACACCGGAGAAACAGTCTTCATCACTGACCTCACTGCTACTACTCCTTATCCTCTCGCCAGAGTCCACCTGGATTGTCCCTTCGTGACCGGTGAAGTACAAGTCGCCGTGAGGGAAAAGCCTTTTCCCATGCCTGGAGTGCAACTTCTCCTGGGCAACGACTTGGCAGAAGACCTGCAACCGACCAACCTGATCGTCAAGGACAAACCCCAGGTGTGTATCTCTGAAATGGATAATCCGATTTTGGAGAATGTTCCAGCAAAGGTTCAAGAGAGTGATGAAGTTTCTCCTCCGGTTTTGGTGACCACCCGTGCACAAGCTGCACGACCGCAACCAGCTGACTCTACTGCTACCGCTGTCCCTCAAGACCCTATGAAACTACCCCCAAATCTGACCGCCTTGGAGTTCCGTAAGTTACAGAGGGAAGATCTTACCTTGACACCATTATTCTTTCAGGCTGAGACGCAATCTGACAGTATTCCTGGGTTCTTCCTAGAGAACGAGTTGCTCTATCGCAGATACAGACCCAGTAAACTGAAGGAGGAGGACGATTGGGCCAACATTGAACAACTAGTGATTCCTACCAGCCTGCGGCCCACTATTCTACATCTGGCCCACGGAGCTCTGTCACACTACGGTTTTAACAAGACCTACCATGGGATTCGACAAGACTACTACTGGCCAGGTATGGTTAATGATGTCAAACAACATGTCAAACTCTGTCACGTATGTCAGATGGCAGGTAAACCGAACGTTTCTAACCCCAGAGCACCACTGACACCCATCCTGCAGAGGGCCTGCAGAACCTTTCCACAGACTTATTATTGACTGTGTTGGTCCTTTACCTCGGACCAGCTCCGGCAACGCCTATATCTTAACCATCCTGTGTCCTACCACCAGATTCCCCATAGCAGTTCCCGTAAAGAACATTACGGCTGCTACAGTGGTGAAAAATTTGCTGAAGATCTTCACCCAGTATGGATTTCCAAGGGAGATTCAGAGCGACTGTGGCACCAACTTCACCAGTGATCTCTTCAAACGGACACTGGATGAGTTCAACATCAAACAGGTACTGTCCAGCCCCTATCATCCTGCTTCACAGGGTTCTCTTGAGCGTAGTCATCAGACTATTAAGGCACTCCTAAAAAAGTTTTGCAATGAGAACTCTAAGGATTGGGATAAACAACTTGATCTCATCATGTGTATTTTCAGAAGTCTTCCCAATGAGTCACTAGGAGTATCTCCTTATGAGATGCTCTACGGACGTAAGTGCCGTACTCCTCTCAAGGCTTTCAAAAACTCTCTACGTGATGCCACCGTCAGTGAGCATCAGAATGTGCCCCAGTTTCTTCAAAACCTCCAACACATTCTCGAGAGGGTGCATTCCTTTGCCAGAAACAACCTACTGAAAGCCCAAGAGAGGATGAAGACTCATTACGACCAGCACAGCCAAGTAAGGAAATTTAAACCGGGAGACTTCGTATTTGCATATTTCCCTATACCTGGTTGATACCTGGTTGATGGGGTTCTGGGAGTTCTTCTACTCCCCAAGCCCGGCCCGAGGCCATGCTTGACTTGTGAGAGTTTGGTCCACTAGGCTGTTGCTTGGAGCGGCCCGCAGGCCCACATACCCACCACAGCCCGGTTGGTCCGGCACTCCTTGGAGGAATAAATCTAGTTTCCTCTTGAAGATGTCCACGGTTGTTCCGGCAATATTTCTTATGCTTGCTGGGAGGACGTTGAACAACCGCGGACCTCTGATGTTTATACAGTGTTCTCTGATTGTGCCTATGGCACCTCTGCTCTTCACTGGTTCTATTCTGCATTTTCTTCCATATCGTTCACTCCAGTACGTCGTTATTTTACTGTGCAGATTTGGTACTTGGCCCTCCAGTATCTTCCAGGTGTATATTATTTGATATCTCTCTCGTCTTCTTTCTAGTGAGTACATTTGGAGAGCTTTGAGACGATCCCAATAATTTAGGTGCTTTACCTCGTCTATGCGTGCCGTATACGTTCTCTGTATTCCCTCTATTTCAGCAATCTCTCCTGCTCTGAAGGGGGAAGTGAGTACTGAGCAGTACTCAAGACGGGACAACACAAGTGACTTGATCCCAGGTTCTCCTTTGCAAAACAGGTTTTTAGGACCCTGCCGTGTCAAGGAGTGCAGAAACAACTACAACTACGTTCTCGAGACTCCCGATAGGCGGCGGAAGACCCAGTTGTGCCACGTCAACCTACCGAAGCTTTATCATGGTACTCCTCCCACTGTGCTAATAAACTACTCAACCTTTAAAGGTCCATACCGCCACAGTGAGACCTTCCCTGCTTCCCCTCCCGAAAGCACTGACACTGAGACAGTGCTTTCCAACTCGAAAATCCTAACTGATATCTATAATCACTTTCAGGACAATAATAGTGCTCTTTTACCTTGTTCTAATACTACTCTCGCCTCGCCAGATACCACCAAGCCTTTCATCCTCCATGTCGACGCCAGTGGTACCGGCATCGGGGGTGACCTGATACAACAACAAGGCGAAGAGATCCTACCTATTAACTACCAGAAACTACAGCACAATCAAAAAGGAGCTACTCATCGTCCTGAACAGGCAGCACTTTGCACCATACCTGCAAAGTACTCGGTCTACCACCATCTACACAGACCACAACCCTCTTCACTTCCTGCAGCCAGCCCAACTCCACCATCGACTACTTATACGATGGGCTTGCTAGCTGCAGCATTTCAGCCTGGAGATTGCTACACCCAGGAGACTGACTACATCATATCAGACGCCCTCTCCAGCGTCACTGAGGTAGAGACTGCTCCACCTATTATTCTACCTCCTGAAGACGTGACTTCACCGGAACCGCAGGCTTCGGGGGAGAGTTGTGACGATAATCTCTTTCAAGAGAGATTGAGCCTGCTCTTCCCTTCAGTAGTCACGTCTCCTGCTACATTCAAGATACGATCAGCAGTAGCAAAACGTTTGTCAAGGCAGCACGCACACCTGCATACCCCCACTCCTGCACCCCCTACACTCCTCACCGCCGGCTCGTCGCCTGTACTTCAATTAGCCAACTACCAGTGTCGGCCTGCCTGCATTCCGATTGGCTGGTCGAGACCACACCACTCCAGCTCTGCACCACTCACGCACCTCGCCGAGTCAACGTCGGGGTCGGCCAGCAGTTTCCTCCTCAGAATATCTTGTGCTCTTGGCTGTGAACTTCTAATTGATATACCTCGTGTATCAAGTAGCGGTTCTTAGCTTGCGCTAATATTCCCAGCACCATTTATATTACTTGTATTATATTTTTGTACTATTGTTAACGTAAACCATTACTTATTCATTTTTATGTTACAGTTTTTCATTTGTTATACTTGCACTTTGCCTAGCCAAGGAATTGTCTTTATTTAAATTGGTTTTCTAGAGTAATTAAAATTTCATTGTTTATACATTGTGTTTTGTGTGTCTTCCCCTACCTTACCACAGACTATCAGGCAAGCAGTCTCTTTTTTTCTCTGTGTATGTGACCAGGCATTGACATCTGCCATTGGAAGACTGCCGAACACCATACTCCAACACTTTACCGTCACAATATATATATATATATATATATATATATATATATATATATATATATATATATATATATATATATATATGAATGAAAACTCACACCCCAAGAAACTCACACATTCGCATATAGTCCTGGGGACCATTCAGGCTTGTTCGCATATATATATATATATATATATATATATATATATATATATATATATATATATATATATATATATATATATATATATATTAGTATATTTTGGTAGCAGTCTTTCCTGTACACATATATTATTAAATATGACCAAAAAAGGAAGATTAATAATTCTAACACGAATTTTCTCGATTTTCCTTATGTTTCTTTTTACTGGTGACGGTAAATGAAAAATCAATTCTCCAAAATTCATTTTTATTTCTAGTCTGATGCGACACTTGAGCGCGTTTCGTAAAACTTATTACATTTTTAAAGACTTTAGTTTATCCACACACAACTTATGCCTGAAACAGCATTGGCTCTTATACCTGCATTTGGGTGAGGTGATGTAATACAATTGTGGGGTGAAAAACAAACTTTCAACAAAACACAGAACACGGAACAATGGGTATAGATTTGCAGAAGTTGGGTACAAATAGAACTGCAGAAGGCCTATTGGCCCATATTTCTTGATGTTTCTATATTGGAGCCGAGTCTTGAAGTGGGTAGAATACAGTTGTGCGTTAGTTGGCTGTTGATTGCTGGTGTTGACTTCTTGATGTGTAGTGCCTCGCAGATGTCAAGCCGCCTGCTGTCGCTGTATCTATCAATGATTTCTGTGTTGTTTGCTAAGATTTCTCTGATGATGGTTTGGTTGTGGGAAGAGAATATATGTTCCTTAATGGAGCCCTGTTGCTTATGCCCCGTTAAACGCCTGGAAAGAGATGTTGTTGTCTTGCCCATATACTGAGTTTTTTGAGGCTTACAGTCCCCAAGCATTTGAAGGCATAGACGACGTTTGTCTCTTTTAGAGCGTTCTGCTCCGTGTCTGGAGAGTTTCTCATGAGTAGGCTGGCCGTTTTTTTGGTTTTATAGTAAATCGTTAGTTGTATCTTCTGATTTTTGTCTGTAGGGATAACATTTCTATTAACAATATCTTTCAGGACCCTTTCCTCCGTTTTATGAGCTGTGGAGAAGAAGTTCCTGTAAAATAGTCTAATAGGGGGTATAGGTGTTGTATTAGTTGTCTCTTCAGAGGTTGCATAGCGTTTCACTTTCCTTCTTATGATGTCTTCAATGAAACCATTGGAGAAGCCGTTGTTGACTAGGACCTGCCTTACCCTACAGAGTTCTTCGTCGACTTGCTTCCATTCTGAGCTGTGGCTGAGAGCACGGTCGACATAAGCGTTAACAACACTCCTCTTGTACCTGTCTGGGCAGTCATTGTTGGCATTTAGGCACATTCCTATGTTTGTTTCCTTAGTGTAGACTGCAGTGTGGAAACCTCCGCTCCTTTCCATGACTGTTACATCTAGAAAGGGCAGCTTCCCATCCTTCTCCATCTCGTAAGTGAAACGCAGCACAGAATTCTGCTCAAATGCCTCTTTCAGCTCCTGCAGATGTCTGACATCAGGTACCTGTGTAAAAATGTCGTCAACATACCTGCAGTATATGGCCGGTTTCAAGTTCAAGTCGACTGCAGGCTGATCGACACAGGTAGCGTGAGGGGGGGGGGTAGTGTTGCAGGCTGGACGACACAGGCAGCGTGAGGGGGGGGGGGTTGCAGGCTGGTCGACACAGGTAGCGTGAGGGGGGGGGGGTTGCAGGCTGATCGACACAGGCAGCCTGAGGGGGGGGGGGGTAGTGTTGCAGGCTGGGCGACACAGGCAGGGTGAGGGGGGGGGTAGTGTTGCTGGCTGGACGACACAGGCAGCGTGAGGGGGGGGGTAGTGTTGCAGGCTGGACGACACAGGCAGCGTGAGGGGTGGGGTTGCAGGCTGGTCGACACAGGCAGCGTGAGGGGGGGTGTTGCAGGCTGGTCGACACAGGCAGCGTGAGGGGGGGGGTAGTGTTGCAGGCTGGGCGACACAGGCGGGTGAGGGGGGGTAGTGTTGCAGGCTTGGCGACACAGGCAGCGTGAGGGGGGGGTAGTGTTGCAGGCTGGGCGACACAGGCAGCGTGAGGGGGGGGGGGTAGTGTTGCAGGCTGGGCGACACAGGCAGCGTAGAGGGGGGGGGTAGTGTTGCAGGCTGGGCGACACAGGCAGCGTGAGGGGGGGGGGTAGTGTTGCAGGCTGGGCGACACAGGCAGGTGAGGGGGGGGGGGTAGTGTTGCAGGCTGGGCGACACAGGCAGCGTGAGGGGGGGGGGGTAGTGTTGCAGGCTGGGCGACACAGGCAGCGTAAGAGGGGGGGGGGTAGTGTTGCAGG
>WNGS01011788.1:0-10416 GCA_020271785.1 Procambarus virginalis
TTAATGCCATCATCAAAGATGAGGAGGACTCTGCCGTAGATATCTATGCCACTTTTAAACGAGGAACTCTTTCTAAGAGTCCAGAACATTTAATATACACCTTCCACCCAAAAACCAACATATTATCAAGAAACATCAAATTCATTACAGATGTAGTTAGTCGGCAAATAACCACCGACATGCAGCTTAGCTTTAGGGATGATTTCAAAATATACTTCTCAGATAAAGAACCAATCCTCTATGACCAATCTTTAGAGCGGGTATTACTAGCTTCAACTCTTAACAGTGGAAGTACTGGCTCATTAAATTCTCTCAGCTTTCAATTTAAACACAGAATAGCTAATGTACTTGGTTTTGACAGCACTCGTAAATACACCATTTATCGGGCAAAAACAGATGACATTACGTCAGCCTCCAGGACTGTGGCCTTATCGCCCCAGACATTGATGGAGGTTGTGACTATTTACTTATTTATAGTGACGTCATCGAGCCTGAACGATACGGGGGGCAGATTGTAAATATCTTAGATGCAATCAATTATCATGACTCATATTCTAGAGGGGCTCATCCCCTAGTGTACAAAACTTTAAACACTAACTCGTTGGAGAAAGTAAGTATTAAAATAACAGATCAGTTTGGGCGAATGGTTAGTTTTGAAGATGGAAGGTCGGTTACGGCTGTCTTACATATTCGCCCTAAGGTATAGCAATATATATAAAGAAGTGTTTACCAACGACTTAGCTTATTATATGAAGAGACCTCAGAATGCGTATACCGTTCCACCCGCCTTCCCAGAGGGAGTTCGGGGAGATATTCGCTCCTCTCCCTAGGAGACACGGGATGAGAGGGGGGCGATGAATGACATACGCACATTCCAAGCACCTTATCTCAGATCTGGAGGAGGTTTCTTTGGGACCTTGGCTGGTATTGCTCGGCGGGCCATACCATTTTTCATGAAAGCTGTAACACCTAGCGCTATCGATTTTGGGAAAAATGTCCTTGGTGATTTAAGCAGTGGTAAACGGGATGTAAAGAGTGCACTGAGAACTCACGGTATTGATGCTCTTAAGAGTGTGGGGAAGAAATTGGTAATGGGGGGTAAAATTAAAAGACTCTCTAGACGAAAAAATAAAAGTAAAAAATGTAAACGAGGTCTTGGGTATAAAAATGACGTGTTTTCGCTAACGTAAGCAGTCATACTTCAACTTTCGGAGGGATCATGGGGGAGCCTAGCGGTGCTGGGGTGAAAATTCCACTGGAATATTATAGCTCCAGTATTATTGACCAATTTCCTAGAAGTAACAGAATACGTAATGTGGAGAGTTCAATTGCCTCTACGCAGCAAATAGACATTCTTCCTGTCAACCTCCCCATTAATCAACGTTTGCGGGATAATTACTTAGAATTCCGCATCCCTGGAACCCAGGGAGCCTTCTTAGATCTAGCTAATATTGTTATAGATTTTAAGGTATCTTTAACGAAAGATGACGATACCACAAAATTGGAAGAGGATGACCATGTGGAATTTGTGAATGGGTTGTCAAATACCATGTTTAAAGGTGTTCAGGTTTTTTTAGGAGAGCAGGTAGTTGAAACAAATACTAATTTTAATTATTGGTCGTTTATTAAATTAATTACCTCCATGCCTCCATCAAAAATGTCTTCCTTGGGGAGAATTGGAGGCTTTCGTAGGGACTGGAGAGATGACGATGGTATAATCACAAATGAGTTTACAAATACCTATTTTACTGGAGCAACTGCCAAGGATAAAAATTTATGGTTGATTTAAAAAGTAAAGGTTTGTCGATGTGTTTCCCCCTCCTATTGGATATATCATCCCTAGACCAATACATATTAGATAATATAGATGTGCGACTAAGATTGGAACTTTCCCCCCATGCTTGGGTCCTAAATACAAGCGTTAACGATGGCTCTAAGTATCGCTTGCATATGGATTATGCTAAGTTATGGGTAACACGGGTGTTCCCCTACCCAAGTGCTTACCTAGCCTTAAACAGCTCATTGTTAGCATCCCCTGACCCCATAACTTATACTTTCAATAGAACCATTTCTAAAACATATGTCCTAGCAGGGAATCAAACTAGTCTCTTAATTGATCAACCATGGGCTCAAGTAATTCCTCATAAGATATTCATGGTAATAATTCCAATGAATTATTACGCTGGTCTTCACCAAGGTAATGGATTATATTTTGAAAATGCAAAGCTGAAAAGTATTGCTATGTATTTGAACAATAATGCAATTTACCGAATCGGGGGCGATTTCGATAACCATTATTCCCGCCTTTATTACGAAACTTTGAAGACATTAGGCTTAGAGCGTGATTCACTACTGCTCTATGACTCTTTTAATAAGGGAAGATCAATATTCGCCTTTGACTTAACCTCCATTCAAACGAAGGATTCCCTCCCTGTGGAGAAATCTGGCAACTTGCGTATGGAGCTTGAATTTGGCGGTGGTGTTACATATAACAGACTGGTTATACTGTTTGGGGAAACGACTGGGGTACTATCCATCGATGGGCAAAGAACTGTTCTATGCGACGTTCGAGCATAAAAAAAACACAATGAATTGTTATGATATAAATATTAATTTAAAAGATAATCTAGGGGATCGAGCGGACTACCTGGGCTGTTACAACGCTGAGGAGATAAAACAGTTAAATATCTCCTCAAGAAAACCTATTGTTTTCATAACTAATATTTTACCATCACACAGCAGAATCACTATGGGACATTGGGTAGGAATTTATGTTGATAAAGTTAAGCATCGGATGTTTTTTTTTGATAGTTATGCAATATCACCAGCTACTTACGGGCATCATTTTCAAGGATTTATTAAAACTAACAAAATAAGAAAGGTGTTTGGAATGCGCTACAGACTCCAAAGTGATTTTACTCTTGCCTGCGGGCTCTATTGCATCATATTTGTTCATAGAATAACCCACCTGGGCTTGCCTTCAACAGTACATTACTTACATAACGTATTTTCCAGCGTTACTTTAAAATTAAACGATAAACGAGCCCTCTCTTACGCGAGACGATATTTTCCTATGAAACATCATTGTGTTAGGACATTTTGTAGAGGTATAGGAGTTGGTTCTTATAGGTGGTGTAGAGAATATTTTTGTTAGCTAGGCAACCTACCTAACAAGGAGTGTAGCCTCCTATAAAAAGCCCTCCCCCCCCCAAGCCCCAACCCACTCAGAAGACTGTCTTCCTCCTACGAAATGGAAGGTGTCTCTCAAAATAAACACCTGCTGGGAAAATTGAAGTCCTTGAAGGACTGGTTAGTATTACCCTCACTTTCTGCTAATAGATTTATTTTATGTTTATTTCCCTCAATAAAAAAAGTTTGTATATCCTCTATTTCTCCTCTTATGTTTTCTTCAGTACAGTTCTTGGGACCCGTCCACACTTGTAGAGTAGTAATTCTACGTGGAGGGTCTGCCCCAAACAAGATGCTGTTATGTAGTCTAATTGACGATGCCTGCTGAAGAGGACACAAGGCTACTCCTGCAGGGGGAGAGGTATGTACTAGTTGTTCTTAGAGAAAAAAAAATAGAATATTTTTATAATAAATATATAATCCTATAAAAAACCTTTATCACTATAAATTATTTCCACCATCTCTTTCCAGAACACTTCCGATGAGAGAGAGGAGGAAACTCAGCCAAAAGGTGTCCACCCAACTCCCCCCCACACCTCCAAGAGGGGGGGGGGTCAAGACCTTCCCCCACTCATCAGTGACGAAGAGACGTCAGAATTCTACTCAGATGAGGATGGGGAGGTGGAGGGGGACGAGGGATAGGGGGGGGGGGTAGAGCTGTAGTAAGTGAAATATGTCAGGAGCACACTGTAAACTACAATTATTAACTAACATAATTACTTATACATTTTGTGTATTTTTACCTAATAAAGCATTTAATCAATTATTTAATGTTTTTTTAACCCTGTTAATATATTGTATAAAACAAGTATTATTTCTTTTCACCCTCATTTATTTTGAGTATATATCCTATATAGCTCCCAGTCATATATGCATATAGTCCTGAAGGGACCATTCAGTCTTGTTCGATTATATTTCCTTTAATTAGTCCTAAATAATGACAAGGTGTTTAAGGAGATACCCAGAGTAAGTGAAATATGGTGCGAGCTCACCGTAGACTAAATTTAGGTGAGACTGTCTGGCACACCGCCTCTGATTCCATTGTATGATAAGTGGGCCTATCTGGCTCCCCGCCTCCGAGTCCATTGTTTGATAAGTACTAAGGAGATACCCAGAGTAAGTGAAATATGGTGCGAGCTCACCGTAGACTAAATTTTAGGTGAGACTGTCTGGCACACCGCCTCTGATTCCATTGTATGATAAGTGGGCCTATCTGGCTCCCCGCCTCCGAGTCCATTGTTTGATAAGTACCTCCCATTGTTTGTTAAGTGGGTCTATCTGGCTCTAAATATACTACTGACGGTTGCCTGCCAGGTTAAACTGACGGTTGCCTGCCAGGTTAAACTGAAGGCTGCCTGCCAGGTTAAACTGAAGGCTGCCTGCCAGGTTAAACTGACGGTTGCCTGCCAGGTTAAACTGAAGGCTGCCTGCCAGGTTAAACTGAAGGCTGCCTGCCAGGTTAAACTGACGGTTGCCTGCCAGGTTAAACTGAAGGCTGCCTGCCAGGTTAAACTGAAGGCTGCCTGCCAGGTTAAACTGAAGGCTGCCTGCCAGGTTAAACTGAAGGCTGCCTGCCAGGTTAAACTGACGGTTGCCTGCCAGGTTAAACTGAAGGTGCCTGCCAGGTTAAACTGACGGTGCCAGATGTTGTTTTGTCCTGGTAATGATTCATTTATATACATGTTAAACAACAGATGTTCCGGTATGGACCCAGGGAACACTTGACAAGAACCAGTTCCCAATTTGTGCTAACTCTGTGTTACCTTTACAATATGTCTAGATAAAGCCTAGTAAACCCACTCTGATGTGTGTGTATCCTAAGGCTCCGTATTAAAGGCTTTGTTAAAGTGAAATAATAGAATGTCGTTATCCTTCTACCTATTAACTGCTTAAAAAATACCAGAAAGGAATGATAATAAATTTATCAAATACGAACTAGTAAAACCATGGAGTGAATTATTTATTCATGTTTTTCCAGATGTAAAAAATGCCTTTTGCAATGATTGATTCAAGCAACTTTCCTACAGTCAAACATTATTCTAATTGGACAATTACAAGTGCTCTGTTTCGCAATTTCTAAATCACCACGAAGATTGTTGGTGATTTAGAATGTCTCGTGTGGCACTTGACACACTGTGGCACTTGACACTTTTTTTACATGCAAGGATGCAAAGGAAAGACAATAAATACAATAAAACAAGTAAAATATAACAAAACAAAACAAGAAACTGCCGGCCAGAAGGACCGCCCAGTACAAAAATTATCAAAACATGAAGGGAACAAGGTATGCATGAGAAACACACAGACACAAAACAGAAAACAATTACAAACAGGCAAGCAAAGCAAACAAAACAATAAGACATAGTAACATAAAACATTATAGCAGCATAGAACAAAAGAATCACCGGCCCGAACGACCAACAAAGTACATCAGTATGAACAACACGAAATACAACACGAAATCACAGCATACAACAATCACAACGCTTATAGCATGAGTAGAACACACAGGGCAAAGTAACAACACAAAAGCAAATACAGGAATAAAAACACCAAAACACCGGCCTCGCAACAATAAGGGAGAGTCATGGACACACAATGCATTAGGGCAAACAAAATGCCAGAGGGGCGCACAACACTACAATTAGTAAAAAAAAAAATCAGCCGACATATTTGCCCGGGAACACCACCCGGGGGAACCGCACATTGAACACCTCGCAACGCAGCACCTCCAAGGGTCTGGACCACCCACCGGGGACTCCATTTCATCCGGAACCTTGGCAACAAACACCAGCGAACAGGGGACCCAGATGGTATCGCTCCGGAGGTGAGTAACCGCCACTCTATCCCACACGCATGGAACCTGCTCATCATGAAAGTCCTCCAGCCTTGCAGACAGCATGAACTCGGCAATCACTTCCCAGTGATCCGGCGGCATCAGACGCCGGCAACACATCCTCCAGGTCCCCAACGCGCATCCTCACAGGAGGGGGGCCGGACATAGGGCACCACCACAGGGGCACCAGTGGGCACGGGCACACCACCAGATGACTGCAGGGAACCAGGGCGACGCGTATCCTTTCTCAGTCACTACCAGGCCACGCCCAGCACCAACATTTTCCCTGGCAACGGAAGGCACCACACCCCACTGCGGAGACACCCCTGGCGGTGACAGAACAGAAGGCACTCCAGAGACACGGGCACCAGCACGCACATGGACCTCCGCCACCACTAACCGCGGAGACATCGAGGCATCCGGATCCACACCGTCATCACCCAGAAACGCACAGTCACTGAAGTCCCCAACATCGGCCCAGGCAGAAGACGAAAGCCGAGAACGTTTGGGCTCCGGCCGGATATCGTCAGAGCCGGAAGCTGGCCCAGAAACACGGGCACCACCAGCCGGACGAACCGACGCAGAACGGCAGCAGCCTCTACCACAGGGGGAACAGGACCACACACAGCAGGAGGCCCCGCAGCCACCCCAGCACTCAGCACAGCCGGGACCCGAGGTGAGGATGCAGGACCAGGCGCAGCAGTCTAAGACGAGGGAGAAGACGGCGACGCCTCGCAGAGAGCACCAGGAAGGCCCACAGGAGCAGCAGGGCCAGTGGCAGAAGCAGGAGAATCATCCGACGGCACCGCAACATCCGGTGGAGGGTCTGCGACAACCGGGGGACCGTCGGGCGACGCTGTGGAGCCTCATCAGCTAACGGGACGTTCACCTCCTCACCCCCGGAGTCCTCCAGAGGGAGCGGTGGGAAATCCTCTTCCCGGAACAAGTTGACGGGAGCAACCAGAGCCGCAGTGCACCCGGCAGCCTGATGCCCCAACAGGCCACACCGGAAACAGGTACGGGTTGCCAGGCGTAGTACACCCGGCAGCCTGATGCCCCAACAGGCCACACCGGAAACAGGTACGGGGTTGCCAGGCGTAGTACACCCGGCAGCCTGATGTCCCAACAGGCCACACCGGAAACGGGTACAGGGTAGCCAGGCGTAGTACACCCGGCAGGCTGATGCCCCAACAGGCCACACCGGAAACAGGTACAGGGTTGCCAGGCATAGTACACCCGGCAGCCTGATGCCCCAACAGGCCACACCGGAAACAGGTACGGGGTTGCCAGGCATAGTACACCCGGCAGCCTGATGCCCCAACAGGCCACACTGGAAACAGGAACAGGGTTGCCAGGCATAGTACACCCGGCAGCCTGATGCCCCAACAGGCCACACCGGAAACAGGTACGGGGTTGCCAGGCATAGTACACCCGGCAGCCTGATGCCCCAACAGGCCACACCGGAAACAGGTACGGGGTTGCCAGGCGTAGTACACCCGGCAGCCTGATGTCCCAACAGGCCACACCGGAAACAGGTACAGGGTTGCCAGGCGTAGTACACCCGGCAGGCTGATGCCCCAACAGGCCACACCGGAAACAGGTACAGGGTTGCCAGGCATAGTACACCCGGCAGCCTGATGCCCCAATAGGCCACACCCGAAACAGGTACGGGGTTGCCAGGCATAGTACACCCGGCAGCCTGATGCCCCAACAGGCCACACCGGAAACAGGTACGGGGTTGCCAGGCATAGTACACCGGCAGCCTGATGCCCCAACAGGCCACACTGGAAACAGGTACAGGGTTGCCAGGCATAGTACACCCGGCAGCCTGATGCCCCAACAGGCCACACCGGAAACAGGTACAGGGTTGCCAGGCATAGTACACCCGGCAGCCTGATGCCCCAACAGGCCACACCGGAAACAGGTACGGGGTTGCCAGGCATAGTACACCTGGCAGCCTGATGCCCCAACAGGCCACACCGGAAACAGGTACGGGTTGCCAGGCATAGTACACCCGGCAGCCTGATGCCCCAACAGGCCACACCGGAAACAGGTACGGGGTTGCCAGGCATAGTACACCCGGCAGCCTGATGCCCCAACAGGCCACACCGGAAACAAGTACGGGGTTGCCAGGCATAGTACACCCGGCAGCCTGATGCCCCAACAGGCCACACCGGAAACAGGTACGGGGTTGCCAGGCGTAGTACACCCAGACGTAGTACTTCATAAGCCAGACAGAGATGGAATATTCAACCGCAGGCGCATCCCCAAGGTGCGAATGTTCGCCTGCCTACCTGCATATCTCCCTGAGGAGAGCGTGTTCACCCGCACACTGGCGACCGCTCCAAACCTCTGAAAGTAACGTCGGAGGCGGTTCTCTGGAAACTCCAGGGGCGCCCCATGCACACTGACATGCGTCAGGGCACCACTACTGTCCGAGATGGACACAGACCCCGGCACCACCCGGCAACGAACGCCCCTCGTAACGTCGGAGGAAGTCACAGTACTCCTCCTCGCTCACGAACTTGAGAACAACCCGGTGGGCAGTTACAAGCTCAACACCATAGATGGCCATCACAGGGATACGGAGCATGTCGCACATAACCATATCGATGTCTGCATATCCAGCACGACCAGTGAACTCCAGGCCCACGGAGTTCACTCGCACAACAGGGGGAAGATGGTCTCCCATGTTAAGCTCGCCACGTCAACAGCAGCCAGGCAGCAACAGCAGGGGGGGGGGCGGAAGGCAGAGGCGCCCACATCCCCTGGCGACGAAATCAACAAACACCCCAACTACCAGAGGCAAGGCGACCCGTCTGTACCTCACAGCAGCTCCAGGTGGACTCCACATGTGACACATTGTGGCACATTGTGGCACATGTGCCACATTGTGGCGCATGAGACGTAATGCGCAACTCTCTGCTCCCTGGTAACTGTTTAACTATCATTCGACTCTAATGATATTGTAACTATCGTAGGAAATGCTTCGTCTGTTTTAGAGATTTCTTGGGTTTCAATTGGTGTGTATAATAACCAGTTCCTGGTAATGGAGTTGACCCTGAGCAGCCGTGGAGTGCGGACGTGTCCCTCCGTGCCTGCTGGGGTTATTAGCTGTTTGGTCGCCAGGTGGCGGGGCGTCGCTACCCCCCCCCAGTGTTGTTGCCTGGCTGGCTGAGTGCGGACGTGGCAGGCGGGCTTACATGGGTGGTCCCCTTCCATCAATTAAGCGCGTGAACTCCGTGGGCCTGGAGTTCATGGGCGTGCTGGATATCCAGAAGTAGCCGTGGTTCTGTGCGACTTGCTTCATGTCCCTGTGCTGGACGTCGACGGGATTGAGCTGGTGACTGCCCATCGCGTTATCAAGCTGGTGACGGAGGTGGTGTACCGTGCTTCCTCGGTCGTTACGAGGGCCGCTCGTTGTCGTTGCCGGGGGGTTCGGCTCTGTCTCCATATCAGACCGGAGTGGTGCGCTGACCTATGTCAGTGTGCATGGGGCGCCCTGGAGTTTCCCGAGGATATTCTGCGGCGTTACTTCCAGCGGTTTGGGCCAGTCATCAGTGTGAGGGTCAACACGATATATTCTGGGAGGTATGCCGGGAGGTGGACTAACATTCGCACCTTGGGGATGCGCCTGCGGTCGGATATTCCATCTTCGGTCCGACTTCTGGGGTGCTACATCCGGGTGTACTATGCCCGACAGCCTCGGACCTGTTTCCGGTGTGGCTTGATGGGGCATCAGGCTGCCGGGTGCGATGCGGCTCCGGTTGCCCCTGTCAACCTCTTTAGGGAAGAAGATTTCCTCCGCTTCCCCTGGACGAGGACTCGGGGATGCGGAGACCGACCAGCTCGTTGTTGCGGCTCCCCCGGCGTCCCCTGACGTTCCCTCGGATATCGCCGGCCCTCCTCAGGCTGTGGCAGTGCTATCGGTGGATCCTCCTGCTCCTGTCCCTGCTGCTCCAGTGGGCCTTGATGATGCGCCCTCCTCACCGCATGTTCACATGTCTTTAGCTGCTGCGCTGGCCCTGCCTCCTCGACTCGGATCACGGATGTGCTGGGTGATGAAGTGGCTGTGGGGTCCCCGGTGTGTGTGGTCCGGTTCCCCCTGCGGTTGAGGCTGCTGCAGTCATGAGACGGGCGTTGGTCCGCGCGGCTTGTGATGGCCGTGTTCGGGTCCGCCTCCGGCTCTGAGGATGTGGCCCAGTGCCCAAGCGGTCCAGGCGTTCTTCTACTTCATGGGCGGATGTGGAGGGTTTCGACGCGATGGGTCTTGGGAGATGAGGTGGTGGTCGCTGACGTCCATGTACCTGCTGATGCCAAGGATTGTGTGTATGATTCACCGCTTGTTTATTTTGTCGGGCGGTTCCCCGCAGTGGGGGGTGGTTGCTCCT
>WNGS01011788.1:17309-30624 GCA_020271785.1 Procambarus virginalis
TTTTTTTTTTTTTTTTTTTACATGCAAACATGCAAATTAAATACAATAAAAAACAATGAGAAACACATTACAAAACAAAGAGAAACAAAAGAAAACCCATCAGCCAGAAGGGCGACAGGACAGCATAACAAATTACAAAACTCGAAAAGGCAGTTAAAATACAGTACAAAGGATAAACAACTGCAGTACAAAGGATAAACAAAAGCAAAACAACAAAAAACACAGGCGCATCAAACAGTACAAAACCACAAACAAAACCACAAACAAAAACAAAACACCGGCCTGAAGGACCAATACCCAAAATACAATAACACAAACCAAGACCATAATACACAGAAAGCAGAGGAGAACAAGAAAAAATTAAAATAATAACATGGCACAATGTACATGGCACAATAACAATTCAAAACCACACAAAAACCCCTCACGTAAGAGAGCAAACAGCATAGCCAGAAGGGCACATAATACAACAAATCAAAGAAACATAATTCATGAAAAGGTATAGCCTAAATTACAAGAAACAGAGTAAAGACGACATCGGCCTGAAGGGCACACAATAAACATCACATAACATACCAAAGTCCAATACACACTCGATACACCAAAACTATCAAGATTGCGCATACTTTTCCGGCCACTCCGCTGCCGGGAAAAGAATACAATACGCATCCCACAGCACCAGGATTTCGTCCAAAATAGGGTGACGAAGGGTCGTCCGAGGATCGGGCATCGAAATCGGCACACCCTCAACAAATACCTGATCCTCTGGAACCCAGACAGTCGAGGGGCACCACGGAACAGGCAGCACTCGGTCATGAAAGTGAATATCCAAAGGGTTGGTCTGCGAATCATACGCCACGCCGTTGGCCAAGATGAACGGGACGGGCTTCCCCTTACAGGCGCGGGCAACGGGCAGCGCGCTTGTAACCTCGGCAGCCCCACAGGGCTCCGCAGCAACCACCGGACGGGCCACCTGCAGGGGCTCCCCTCGCCGAACATCCTTCTTTAGTAACAACACTAGGTCGCGGCCAGCACCAGCACCCCCCTCACCAACATCCGGAGGAGCAACCACCCCCCACTGCGGGGAACCGCCGACAGAAGAAACAAGAGGTGAATCATACACACAATCCTTGGCATCAGCAGGTACATGGACGTCAGCGACCACCACCTCATCTCCCGAAGACCCATCGGCGTCGAAACCCTCCACATCCGCCCATGAAGTAGAAGAACGCCTGGACCGCTTGGGCACCGGGCGCACATCCTCAGAGCCGGAGGCGGACCCAGAACCACGGCCATCACAAGCCGCGCGGACCAACGCCCGTCTCATGACTGCAGCAGCCTCAACCGCAGGGGGAACCGGACCACACACAACCGGGGACCCCACAGCCACTTCAGCACCCAGCACATCCGTGATCCGAGTCGAGGAGGCAGGGCCAGGCGCAGCAGCTAAAGACATGTGAACATGCGGTGAGGAGGGCGCATCATCAAGGCCCACTGGAGCAGCAGGGACAGGAGCAGGAGGATCCACCGATAGCACTGCCACAGCCTGAGGAGGGCCGGCGATATCCGAGGGAACGTCAGGGGACGCCGGGGGAGCCGCAACAACGAGCTGGTCGGTCTCCGCATCCCCGGAGTCCTCGTCCAGGGGAAGCGGCGGGAAATCTTCTTCCCTAAAGAGGTTGACAGGGGCAACCGGAGCCGCATCGCACCCGGCAGCCTGATGCCCCATCAAGCCACACCGGAAACAGGTCCGAGGCTGTCGGGCATAGTACACCCGGATGTAGCACCCCAGAAGTCGGACCGAAGATGGAATATCCGACCGCAGGCGCATCCCCAAGGTGCGAATGTTAGTCCGCCTCCCGGCATACCTCCCAGAATATATCGTGTTGACCCTCACACTGATGACTGGCCCAAACTGCTGGAAGTAACGCCGCAGAATATCCTCGGGAAACTCCAGGGGCGCCCCATGCACACTGAC
Source organism: Procambarus virginalis (assembly GCA_020271785.1). NCBI lineage: Eukaryota > Metazoa > Arthropoda > Malacostraca > Decapoda > Cambaridae > Procambarus > Procambarus virginalis. Next base: position 19,288 of record WNGS01011788.1, read on the forward strand.
ATAGGTCAGCGCACCACTCCGGTCTGATATGGAGACAGAGCCGGAACCCCCCGGCAACGACAACGAGCGGCCCTCGTAACGACCGAGGAAAGCACGGTACACCTCCTCCGTCACCAGCTTAACGCGATGGGCAGTCACCAGCTCAATCCCGTCGACGTCCAGCACAGGGACATGAAGCAAGTCGCACAGAACCACGGCTACTTCCGGATATCCAGCACGCCCAGTGAACTCCAGGCCCACGGAGTTCACGCGCTTAATTGATGGAAGGGGACCACCCATGGTAAGCCCGCCTGCCACGTCCGCACTCAGCCAGCCAGGCAACAACACTGGGGGGGGGGGGGGGTAGCGACGCCCCGCCACCTGGCGACCAAACAGCTAATAACCCCAGCAGGCACGGAGGGACACGTCCGCACTCCACGGCTGCTCAGGGTCAACTCCATTACCAGGGAACTGGTTATTATACACACCAATTGAAACCCAAGAAATCTCTAAAACAGACGAAGCATTTCCTACGATAGTTACAATATCATTAGAGTCGAACTGATAGTTAAACAGTTACCAGGGAGCAGAGAGTTGCGCATTACGTCTCATGCGCCACAATGTGTCACATGTGCCACAATGTGCCACATGTGCCACAATGTGCCACAATGTGTCACATGTGGAGTCCACCTGGAGCTGCTGTGAGGTACAGACGGCTCGCCTTGCCTCTGGTAGTTGGGGTGTTTGTTGATTTCGTCGCCAGGGGATGTGGGCGCCTCTGCCTTCCACCCCCCCACCCCCCCCCCTGCTGTTGCTGCCTGGCTGCTGTTGACGTGGCGAGCTTGCCATGGGAGACCATCTTCCCCCTGTTGTGCGAGTGAACTCCGTGGGCCTGGAGTTCACTGGTCGTGCTGGATATGCAGACATCGAGATGGTTATGTGCGACATGCTCCGTATCCCTGTGATGGCCATCTACGGTGTTGAGCTTGTAACTGCCCACCGGGTTGTTCTCAAGTTCGTGAGCGAGGAGGAGTACTGTGACTTCCTCCGACGTTACGAGGGGCGTTCGTTGCCGGGTGGTGCCGGGGTCTGTGTCCATCTCGGACAGTAGTGGTGCCCTGACGCATGTCAGTGTGCATGGGGCGCCCCTGGAGTTTCCAGAGGACCGCCTCCGACGTTACTTTCAGAGGTTTGGAGCGGTCGCCAGTGTGCGGGTGAACACGCTCTCCTCAGGGAGATATGCAGGTAGGCAGGCGAACATTCGCACCTTGGGGATGCGCCTGCGGTTGAATATTCCATCTCTGTCTGGCTTATGAAGTACTACGTCTGGGTGTACTACGCCTGGCAACCCCGTACCTGTTTCCGGTGTGGCCTGTTGGGACATCAGGCTGCCGGGTGTACTATGCCTGGCAACCCCGTACCTGTTTCCGGTGTGGCCTGTTGGGGCATCAGGCTGCCGGGTGTACTATGCCTGGCAACCCCGTACTTGTTTCCGGTGTGGCCTGTTGGGGCATCAGGCTGCCGGGTGTACTATGCCTGGCAACCCCGTACCTGTTTCCGGTGTGGCCTGTTGGGGCATCAGGCTGCCGGGTGTACTATGCCTGGCAACCCCGTACCTGTTTCCGGTGTGGCCTGTTGGGGCATCAGGCTGCCAGGTGTACTATGCCTGGCAACCCCGTACCTGTTTCCGGTGTGGCCTGTTGGGGCATCAGGCTGCCGGGTGTACTATGCCTGGCAACCCTGTACCTGTTTCCGGTGTGGCCTGTTGGGGCATCAGGCTGCCGGGTGTACCTGGCAACCCTGTACCTGTTTCCAGTGTGGCCTGTTGGGGCATCAGGCTGCCGGGTGTACTATGCCTGGCAACCCCGTACCTGTTTCCGGTGTGGCCTGTTGGGGCATCAGGCTGCCGGGTGTACTATGCCTGGCAACCCTGTACCCGTTTCCGGTGTGGCCTGTTGGGGCATCAGGCTGCCGGGTGTACTATGCCTGGCAACCCCGTACCTGTTTCCGGTGTGGCCTGTTGGGGCATCAGGCTGCCGGGTGTACTATGCCTGGCAACCCTGTTCCTGTTTCCAGTGTGGCCTGTTGGGGCATCAGGCTGCCGGGTGTACTATGCCTGGCAACCCCGTACCTGTTTCCGGTACTATGCCTGGCAACCCCGTACCTGTTTCCGGTGTGGCCTGTTGGGGCATCAGGCTGCCGGGTGTACTATGCCTGGCAACCCCGTACCTGTTTCCGGTGTGGCCTGTTGGGGCATCAGGCTGCGGGTGTACTATGCCTGGCAACCCTGTACCTGTTTCCGGTGTGGCCTGTTGGGGCATCAGGCTGCCGGGTGTACCTGGCAACCCGTACCTGTTTCCGGTGTGGCCTGTTGGGGCATCAGGCTGCCGGGTGTACTATGCCTGGCAACCCCGTACCTGTTTCCGGTGTGGGCATCAGGCTGCCGGGTGTACTATGCCTGGCAACCCCGTACCTGTTTCCGGTGTGGCCTGTTGGGGCATCAGGCTGCCGGGTGTACTATGCCTGGCAACCCCGTACCTGTTTCCGGTGTGGCCTGTTGGGGCATCAGGCTGCCGGGTGTACTATGCCTGGCAACCCCGTACCTGTTTCCGGTGTGGCCTGTTGGGGCATCAGGCTGCCGGGTGTACTATGCCTGGCAACCCCGTACCTGTTTCCGGTGTGGCCTGTTGGGGCATCAGGCTGCCGGGTGTACTATGCCTGGCAACCCCGTACCTGTTTCCGGTGTGGCCTGTTGGGGCATCAGGCTGCCGGGTGTACTATGCCTGGCAACCCGTACCTGTTTCCGGTGTGGCCTGTTGGGGCATCAGGCTGCCGGGTGTACTATGCCTGGCAACCCCGTACCTGTTTCCGGTGTGGCCTGTTGGGGCATCAGGCTGCCGGGTGTACTATGCCTGGCAACCCTGTACCTGTTTCCGGTGTGGCCTGTTGGGGCATCAGGCTGCCGGGTGTACTATGCCTGGCAACCCCGTACCTGTTTCCGGTGTGGCCTGTTGGGGCATCAGGCTGCCGGGTGCACTGCGGCTCTGGTTGCTCCCGTCAACTTGTTCCGGGAAGAGGATTTCCCACCGCTCCCTCTGGAGGACTCCGGGGGTGAGGAGGTGAACGTCCCGTTAGCTGATGAGGCTCCCACAGCGTCGCCCGACGGTCCCCCGGTTGTCGCAGACCCTCCACCGGATGTTGCGGTGCCGTCGGATGATTCTCCTGCTTCTGTCACTGGCCCTGCTGCTCCTGTGGGCCTTCCTGGTGCTCCCTGCGAGGCGTCGCCATCTTCTCCCTCGTCTTCGACTGCTGCGCCTGGTCCTGCATCCTCACCTCGGGTCCCGGCTGTGCTGAGTGCTGGGGTGGCTGCGGGGCCTCCTGCTGTGTGTGGTCCTGTTCCCCCTGTGGTAGAGGCTGCTGCCGTTCTGCGTCGGTTCGTCCGGCTGGTGGTGCCCGTGTTTCTGGGCCAGCTTCCGGCTCTGACGATATCCGGCCGGAGCCCAAACGTTCTCGGCTTTCGTCTTCTGCCTGGGCCGATGTTGGGGACTTCAGTGACTGTGGGTCTTCGGGTGATGACGGTGTGGATCCGGATGCCTCGATGTCTCCGCGGTTAGTGGTGGCGGAGGTCCATGTGCGTGCTGGTGCCCGTGTCTCTGGAGTGCCTTCTGTTCTGTCACCGCCAGGGGTGTCTCCGCAGTGGGGTGTGGTGCCTTCCGTTGCCAGGGAAAATGTTGGTGCTGGGCGTGGCCTGGTAGTGACTGAGAAAGGATACGCGTCGCCCTGGTTCCCTGCAGTCATCTGGTGGTGTGCTCGTGCCCACTGGTGCCCCTGTGGTGGTGCCCTATGTCCGGCCCCCTCCTGTGAGGATGCGCGTTGGGGACCTGGAGGATGTGTTGCCGGCGTCTGATGCCGCCGGATCACTGGGAAGTGATTGCAGAGTTCATGCTGTCTGCAAGGCTGGAGGACTTTCATGATGAGCAGGTTCCATGCGTGTGGGATAGAGTGGCGGTTACTCACCTCCGGAGCGATACCATCTGGGTCCCCTGTTCTCGGGTGTTTGTTGCCAAGGTTCCGGATGAAATGGAGTCCCCGGTGGGTGGTCCAGACCCTTGGAGGTGCTGCGTTGCGAGGTGTTCAATGTGCGGTTCCCCCGGGTGGTGTTCCCGGGCAAATATGTCGGCTGATTTTTTTTTTACTAATTGTAGTGTTGTGCGCCCCTCTGGCATTTTGTTTGCCCTAATGCATTGTGTGTCCATGACTCCCTTATTGTTGCGAGGCCGGTGTTTTGGTGTTTTTATTCCTGTATTTGCTTTTGTGTTGTTACTTTGCCCTGTGTGTTCTATTCATGCTTTAAGTGTTGTGATTGTTTGTTGTATGCTGTGATTTCTTGTTGTATTTCGTGTTGTTCATACTGATGTACTTTGTTGGTCGTTCGGGCCGGTGATTGTTTTGTTCTATGCTGCTATAATGTTTTATGTTACTATGTCTTATTGTTTTGTTTTCTTTGGTTGCCTGTTTGTAATTGTTTTCTGTTTTGTGTCTGTGTGTTTCTCATGCATACCTTGTTCCCTTCATGTTTTGATAATTGTTGTACTGGGCGGTCCTTCTGGCCGGCAGTTTCTTGTTTTGTTTTGTTATATTTTACTTGTTTTATTGTATTTATTGTCTTTGCATCCTTGCATGTAAAAAAAGTGTCAAGTGCCACAGTGTGTCAAGTGCCACACGAGACATTCTAAATCACCAACAATCTTCGTGGTGATTTAGAAATTGCGAAACAGAGCACTTGTAATTGTCCAATTAGAATAATGTTTGACTGTAGGAAAGTTGCTTGAATCAATCATTGCAAAAGGCATTTGTTTACATCTGGAAAAACATGAATTAATAAATGATTCACTCCATGGTTTTACTAGTTCGTATTTGATAAATTTATTATCATTCCTTTCCGGTATTTTTTAAGCAGTTAATAGGTAGAAGGATAAAGACATTCTATTATTTCACTTTAACAAAGCCTCTAATACGGAGCCTTAGGATACACACATCAGAGTGGGTTTACTAGGCTTTATCTAAAGATACTGTAAAGGTAACACAGTTACCTTACCTTGAGAATACCTTGAGGTGCTTCCGGGGCTTATCGTCCCCGCGGCCCGGTCATCGACCAGGCCTCCTGGTTGCTGGACTGATCAACCAGGCTGTTGGACGCGGCTGCTCGCAGCCTGACGTATGAGTCACAGCCTGGTTGATCAGGTATCCTTTGGAGGTGCTTATCCAGTTCTCTCTTGAACACTGAGGGGTTTGCCAGTTATTTCCCTTATGTGTAGTGGAAGCGTGTTGAACAGTCTCGGGCCTCTGATGTTGATAGAGTTCTCTCTCAGAGTACCAGTTGCACCTCTGCTTTTCAACGGGGGTATTCTGCACATCCTGCCATGTCTTCTGGTCTCATGTGATGTTATTTCTGTATGCAGGTTTGGGACCAGCCCCTCTAATATTTTCCACGTGTAAATTATTATGTATCTCTCCCGCCTGCGCTCAAGGGAATACAGATTTAGGCTCTTAAGTCGGTCCCAATAGTTTAGATGTTTTACCGAGTGGATTCTAGCAGTAAAGGACCTCTGCACGCTCTCCAGGTCAGCAATTTCACCAGCAGTGAAAGGGGCTGTCATTGTGCAGCAGTACTCCACTCTAGAGAGCACAAGCGTTTTGAAAAGTGTCATCATCGGTATATCATCTCTAGTGTGAAAAGTTCTTGTTATCCAACCTGTCATTTTTCTTACAGTTGTGACGGCTACTTTATTGTGTTCTTTAAAGGTCTTCCGACATGAGTACACCCAGATCCTTTACATTGCCTTTTCGTTCTATGTTTTGATTTGCCTGAGTTTTGTACGTGCTTTCCGTTTTTATATTTTCATTTTTTCCATAACGCATGAGCTGGAACTTGTCTTCGTTAAACACCATATTATTTTCTGTAGCCCATAGAAAGACCTGATCTACATCTGACTGGAGGTTTGCCGTGTCCTCTATGTTGCCTACTCTCATGAAGATCCTAGTGTCATCTGCAAAGGATGATACAGTGCTATAGGTTGTGCTCTTGTCTATGTCCGATATGAGGATGAGGAAAAGTACTGGAGCAAGCACAGTACCCTGGGGGACTGAGCTCTTAACGGTTGACGGGTTGGATTTTATTTTGGGTTCTGTTGATCAGGAAATTGTAGATCCATCTGCCTACTTTTCCGGTAATTCCTTTTGAGCGCATTTTATGGGCAATAACACCATGGTCACATTTATCAAAAGCTTTTGCGAAATCTGTGTAAATTACATCAGCGTTTTGTTTGTCTTCCATAGCATCTAATGCCATATAGTGGTCCAGCAACTGCGACAGGCAAGAGCGCCCTGTTCTGAAACCATGTTGTCCGGGGTTATGGAGATGCTGTGATTCCATGTATTTTGTAATCTTACTTCTTAGCACTCTCTCAAAATTTTTTATGATGTGCGATGTTAGTGCTATCGGTCTGTAATTTTTTGCCTCTGCCTTATTTCCTCCTTTATGAAGTGGTGCTATCTCTGCTGTTTTTAGTATATCAGGAATAACGCCAGTATCTAGGCTTTGTCTCCACAGAATGTGAAGGGCCTGCGATAGTGGTTTTTTACAGTTCTTGGTGAATATGGAGTTCCAAGAATCCGGGCCTGGTGCGGAGTGCATAGGCATACTGTTTATGGCTTCTTCAAAATCCAGTGGGGATAGGGTGACGTCTGATATATGATTTGATGTTGGTATCATATCCATGAAAAATTCATATGGGTTATCGATCTTTAGTGCGTTTAATGGCTCGCTGAAGACAGAGTCGTATTGCTTCCTCAGTAGCTCGCTCATTTCTTTGTTGTCATCGGTGAAAGTTCCATCTTCCTTTCGCAGGGGCCCGATACTAGATGTGGTTTTTGATCTTGATTTTGCATAGGAGAAAAAATATTTCGGGTTTCTCTCTATTTCACTGATGGCCTTTTGCTCTCTTTCCCTCTCCTGTGTTTTGTATGATTCTTGTAGAGTTAGCACAAATTGGGAACTGGTTCTTGTCAAGTGTTCCTTGGGTCCATACCGGAACATCTGTTGTTTAACATGTATATAAATGAATCATTACCAGGACAAATCATCAACATCTGGCACCTTCAGTTTTACCTGGCAGGCACCTTCAGTTTAACCTGGCAGGCACCTTCAGTTTAACCTGGCAGGCAACCTTCAGTTTAACCTGGCAGGCACCTTCAGTTTAACCTGGCAGGCACCTTCAGTTTAACCTGGCAGGCACCTTCAGTTTAACCTGGCAGGCAACCTTCAGTTTAACCTGGCAGGCAACCTTCAGTTTAACCTGGCAGGCACCTTCAGTTTAACCTGGCAGGCAACCTTCAGTTTAACCTGGCAGGCAACCTTCAGTTTAACCTGGCAGGCAACCTTCAGTTTAACCCGGCAGGCACCTTCAGTTTAACCCGGCAGGCAACCTTCAGTTTAACCCGGCAGGCAACCTTCAGTTTAACCTGGCAGGCAACCTTCAGTTTAACCTGGCAGGCAACCTTCAGTTTAACCTGGCAGGCAACCTTCAGTTTAACCTGGCAGGCACCTTCCGTTTAAGCTGAAAAATTAGGGTGAAATAATTTGCGAGTGTGCCGCCCAGACTCTCATTTCGTCCCAACTTAATTGTCCAAACACAACCTAACCGATAAGACTATGCATAGCAAAACAAGTTGTTTGTGAGGCGCCATGATTTAGAGGACAACTTATTGTCAGTCGGGTACAGGTTATGTAATGATGATAGTTAAACACAACATCATAAGAATGAAGGCAACTCAAGGAGGATTATTGACCCATAACGAAGCACCTCCTATTTATAACCATCTAAACTCATTCATATATATGTCCAACCTACGACAGTTCGCAAATATCAGCTCAATAATCCTAATATTGAGAAATCTGAATCTAAAAATTATTTTGGGGACGATTTATGAGGGTTCTTAATTGCTCAAACTCTGGTCAAATATAGAGAGCAGAGGAAGTGCGACGCTGAGATATATTTATAGTAACGTTAACAAAACATTATTTATTGTGATCATTATGGTGTCTGTGTGAGGGGGACACATGTACCAGGCAGTACTGGTCCGTGTCTGTGTGGGGGCACATGTACCAGGCAGTACTGGTCCGTGTCTGTGTGTGGGCACATGTACCAGGCAGTACTGGTCCGTGTCTGTGTGTGGGCACATGTACCAGGCAGTACTGGTCCGTGTCTGTGTGTGGGCACATGTACCAGGCAGTACTGGTCCGTGTCTGTGTGTGGGCACATGTACCAGGCAGTACTGGTCCGTGTCTGTGTGTGGGCACAAGTACCAGGCAGTACTAGTCCGTGTCTGTGTGTGGGCACATGTACCAGGCAGTACTGGTCCGTGTCTGTGTGTGGGCACATGTACCAGGCAGTACTGGTCCGTGTCTGGGGGGGGGACATGTACCAGGCTGTACTGGTCCGTGTCTGTGTGGGGGGACATGTACCAGGCAGTACTGGTCCGTGTGTGGACACATGTATCAGGCAGTACTGGTCCGTGTCTGTGTGGACACATGTACCAGGCAGTACTGGTCCGTGTCTGTGTGTGGGGGACATGTACCAGGCAGTACTGGTCCGTGTCTGTGTGGGGACATGTACCAGGTAGTACTGGTCCGTGTGTGTGGGGGCACATGTACCAGGCAGTACTGGTCCGTGTGTGTGGGGGCACATGTACCAGGCAGTACTGGTCCGAGTGTGTGGGGGGGGGCCACATGTACCAGGCAGTACTGGTCCGTGTCTGTGTGTGGGGACACATGTACCAGGCAGTACTGGTCCGTGTCTGTGTGGGGACACATGTACCAGGCAGTACTGGTCCGTGTCTGTGTGTGGGGACACATGTACCAGGCAGTACTGGTCCGTGTCTGTGTGGGCACATGTACCAGGCAGTACTGGTCCGTGTCTGTGTGGGCACATGTACCAGGCAGTACTGGTCCGTGTCTGTGTGGGCACATGTACCAGGCAGTACTGGTCCGTGTCTGTGTGTGGGGACACATGTACCAGGCAGTACTGGTCCGTGTCTGTGTGGGGACACATGTACCAGGCAGTACTGGTCCGTGTCTGTGTGTGGGGACACATGTACCAGGCAGTACTGGTCCGTGTCTGTGTGGGGACACATGTACCAGGCAGTACTGGTCCGTGTCTGTGTGTGGGGACACATGTACCAGGCAGTACTGGTCCGTGTCTGTGTGTGGGGACATGTACCAGGCAGTACTGGTCCGTGTGTGGCACATGTACCAGGCAGTACTGGTCCGTGTCTGTGTGGGCACATGTACCAGGCAGTACTGGTCCGTGTCTGTGTGGACACATGTACCAGGCAGTACTGGTCCGTGTCTGTGTGGGGGACATGTACCAGGCAGTACTGGTCCGTGTCTGTGTGTGGGCACATGTACCAGGCAGTACTGGTCCGTGTCTGTGTGTGGGCACATGTACCAGGCAGTACTGGTCCGTGTCTGTGTGTGGGCACATGTACCAGGCAGTACTGGTCCGTGTCTGTGTGTGGGGCACATGTACCAGGCAGTACTGGTCCGTGTCTGTGTGGGGCACATGTACCAGGCAGTACTGGTCCGTGTCTGTGTGTGGGCACATGTACCAGGCAGTACTGGTCCGTGTCTGTGTGGGGGGGGGCACATGTACCAGGCAGTACTGGTCCGTGTCTGTGTGGGGGGGACATGTACCAGGCAGTACTGGTCCGTGTCTGTGTGGGGGGACATGTACCAGGCAGTACTGGTCCGTGTCTGTGTGGGGGGGACATGTACCAGGCAGTACTGGTCCGTGTCTGTGTGGGGGGACATGTACCAGGCAGTACTGGTCCGTGTCTGTGTGGGGGGGACATGTACCAGGCAGTACTGGTCCGTGTCTGTGTGGGGGGACATGTACCAGGCAGTACTGGTCCGTGTCTGTGTGGGGGGACATGTACCAGGCAGTACTGGTCCGTGTCTGTGTGGGGGACATGTACCAGGCAGTACTGGTCCGTGTCTGTGTGGGGGGACATGTACCAGGCAGTACTGGTCCGTGTCTGTGTGGGGACATGTACCAGGCAGTACTGGTCCGTGTCTGTGTGGGGACATGTACCAGGCAGTACTGGTCCGTGTGTGTGTGTGGACACATGTACCAGGCAGTACTGGTCCGTGTCTGTGTGGACACATGTACCAGGCAGTACTGGTCCGTGTGTGTGTGGACACATGTACCAGGCAGTACTGGTCCGTGTCTGTGTGGGGACACATGTACCAGGCAGTACTGGTCCGTGTCTGTGTGTGGACACATGTACCAGGCAGTACTGGTCCGTGTCTGTGTGTGGGGCACATGTACCAGGCAGTACTGGTCCGTGTCTGTGTGGGGGGCACATGTACCAGGCAGTACTGGTCCGTGTCTGTGTGTGGGGACACATGTACCAGGCAGTACTGGTCCGTGTCTGTGTGGGGGGGACACATGTACCAGGCAGTACTGGTCCGTGTCTGTGTGGGGGGGACACATGTACCAGGCAGTACTGGTCCGTGTCTGTGTGGGGGGGGACATGTACCAGGCAGTACTGGTCCGTGTCTGTGTGGGGGCACATGTACCAGGCAGTACTGGTCCGTGTCTGTGTGGGGCACATGTACCAGGCAGTACTGGTCCGTGTCTGTGTGGGGGGGACATGTACCAGGCAGTACTGGTCCGTGTCTGTGTGGGTGGGGACATGTACCAGGCAGTACTGGTCCGTGTCTGTGTGGGGGGGACACATGTACCAGGCAGTACTGGTCCGTGTGTGTGTGGACACATGTACCAGGCAGTACTGGTCCGTGTCTGTGTGGGACACATGTACCAGGCAGTACTGGTCCGTGTCTGTGTGTGGACACATGTACCAGGCAGTACTGGTCCGTGTCTGTGTGTGGGGGACATGTACCAGGCAGTACTGGTCCGTGTCTGTGTGTGGGACATGTACCAGGCAGTACTGGTCCGTGTCTGTGTGGGGGGGACATGTACCAGGCAGTACTGGTCCGTGTCTGTGTGGGGAACATGTACCAGGCAGTACTGGTCCGTGTCTGTGTGGGGGCACATGTACCAGGCAGTACTGGTCCGTGTCTGTGTGGGGGGCACATGTACCAGGCAGTACTGGTCCGTGTCTGTGTGTGGGGGCACATGTACCAGGCAGTACTGGTCCGTGTCTGTGTGGGGGCACATACCAGGCAGTACTGGTCCGTGTCTGTGTGGGGGACACATGTACCAGGCAGTACTGGTCCGTGTCTGTGTGGGGGGGACATGTACCAGGCAGTACTGGTCCGTGTCTGTGTGGGGGGGG
>WNGS01011797.1:17909-28468 GCA_020271785.1 Procambarus virginalis
GGGAAGTGGTTCTATAGCTCCGGCTATCACTTCCTTATGTCCGGTCGTGATGGTCAAGCGGATTAAGCGTCCCTGTACATACCAGTTGCGTTGCTCCTGGCAGTATGGGTTCGAGTCACTTCTGGGTTGTGAGTTTTCAGTTGTATCTAGTCCTGGGGACCATTCAGGCTTGTTTGCATTTGTGTTCCACGTGTTGCCCCAAAAATGAGGTGATTTGATAAAATGCTATGCCCAAGATTACCATCCGAGTGCCGGCGGGGAAGTGGTTCATATAGCTCCGGCTATCACTTCCTTATGTCCGGTCGTGATGGTCAAGCGGATTAAGGCGTCCCTGTACATCCCAGTTGCGTTGCTCCTGGCAGTATGGGTTCGAGTCACTTCTGGGTGTGAGTTTTCAGATATATATATATATATATATATATATATATATATATATATATATATAGCCCCTATATGAAATAGATATTAATTTACTTACATCTTAGCCTAGACGGGAGGAGAGTGGTCGGTTTCGACACAATTTCAATAATAATGGAGGGGGAAGGTGTAGCGATCCTTTTATTGACTTAGAACAGGGGGACGGCATTGCCACATATAACACCTCTCATCCGTTTAGTAAGAGAAGGGTTAGGGCTGCTGTAGAGACTTTTTTTTCCTCTTGCCTGGAGGTCATCACTAGGGGAGTTCTCCAAAAAACCTCAGGTAACTGTCTATGCCCTGAGGGAGTGGCGTTCCTTGGTGTGTGAATACACACACACACACACACACACACACAATATATATGCAAACAAGCTAATGGTCCCCAGGACTAGATACAACTGAAAACTCACACCCCAGAAGTGACTCGAACCCATACTGCCAGGAGCAACGCAACTGGTATGTACAGGGACACCTTAATCCGCTTGACCATCACGACCGGACATAAGGAAGTGATAGCCGGAGCTATATGAACCACTTCCCCGCGGCACTCGGATGGTAATCTTGGGCATAGCATTTTATCAAATCACCTAATTTTTTGGGGCAACACGTGAGAACACAACAAAACAAACCGCTGAATGGTCCCCAGGACTAGATACAACTGAATATTATACAACTAGATTATATATATATATATATATATATATATATATATATTATATATATTATGTGTGTGTTGTGTGTGTGTGTGGTGTGTGTGTGTGTGTGTGTGTGTGTGTGTGTGTGTGTGTGTGTGTGTGTGTGTGTGTGTGTGTGTGTGTGTGTGTGTGTGACTGTCCATAGGTAATTGAACCATTTATGAGGAAAATATGGAGGAGTGTACGTCTGTCACAGTCGAGCAACTTAATATTTTGCACAATCCAGCAAGAATATTTGTAGCCGGATTCAGCAATTCTGGGAAAACGACTCTAGTGGGAAATTTATGTGTTAAATACTATGGAAAATTCTCAAAAATTTTAGTGTCAACTGCAAATAATACAGAACATCTTCTTTCAAACATCCCCTTTCTGCAAAACATGGTTACACTCTCCCAGGAGCTGATTAACATATTAGAGTATAAAGATCCTTTTTCAAATGAATCAATTTTGTATATAATTGATGACTTACACCTGGAAGCCATACAGAGTCCAATTATAGCCAATATCTTCACCCGAGGGGGACATGGTAATATTTCCGTAATTCTAATTAGTCAAAATTTGTTTCCCCAGGGGAAATATTCCAGGACAATAACTGTGAATTGTAGCCATTATATATTAATGAAGCAAAGATACATAACCGAACTTAAGTGGCCAGTTATATGGACGAATTTTAAGTGGCCAGTTATATGGACGAATTTTAAGTGGCCATTATATGGACGAAAAATTATTAATCATTTCGTTGAAATATACCGTCGGGCAATATCCCAGAGCAAGTATGGTTATTTATTGGTCGATCTGACGGTTCCAAAGGCATTACAACTACGAACGAGCATCGCCAATGAAGACCAGTGTGAAATTGTTTATCAAATGTAAACAACAGATTGTGGGCGGTGTTGCCACTGTAGCTCCTATGATCCTTATAACTCCTCCAGACGGGCAGGGCAGGTCAGACAACCATTAAATGTCATTGACCCCGCCGCGGCGCCGCTCTTTAAACAGAAATTAACGCGGGCCGGCCGGTGCGACCGTCGCCTTTAAAAAAAAAAAATAAAAAAAGAAACATTCCATTCTACCACCCGAAATGCGGCTAATTGTTGCTGGGCACACTCCTCATAAAGCCACCATCACGAGCCAAAATCCGTCTGGACAACTTAATAAGTATGAATTTTAAAATTGAGGAAATTCCACATGTCAAAACATTATTGAACATGTTTGAACAAAACAGCCAATAGGTGATATGGGATAGCCGTGGAAATTTATTAAAGCCTGTGCAAAATTTAAATATTTTAGATATAATTAAAACTTTAGCCATTACTAAAGGACAATTTAGAACAACTGACAAGGAGGATATAAGGATTTTACTGAAGGTGGCTGGCATGGACCCGAGCTTCATACGTAATTATCGCGCCAGAACACAGTTAAAAGGGGGGACGGGTGTCCATAGGAGACCCCATTGGGAGCCGTATTGAAGACCTATATGAACCATGAAAAAGTAGGGAGCCGGTCGGCCGAGCGGACAGCACACTGGGCTTGTGATCCTGTGGTCCTGGGTTCGATCCCAGGCGCCGGCGAGAAACAATGGGCAGAGTTTCTTTCACCCTATGCCCCTGTTACCTAGCAGTAAAATAGGTACCTGGGTGTTAGTCAGCTGTCACAGGCTGCTTCCTGGGGGTGAAGACCTGGTCGAGGACCGGGCCGCGGGGACACTAAAAAGCCCCGAAATCATCTCAAGATAACCTCAAGATAACCACATCTTAAACGCCACTACATTCAGTTGTGTATGCAACATGGAGCAAGCTTGCAGACCCCCCTCCATTACCACCTGCAGAAGACAAATCTCCCCTATTAAAGAAGTTGATTGCTACACAGCGGTACTACAAGTATGTCGAACACAAAAGTAGATTGATATATGCATTGTGGGATTGTTATGACCCTCTTGTGTTGAGTGCTCCTCCAGAACGGTATTTTAAGTCATTTGGTGAAACGGTGAAACGTTATGAAGAATATTCATCCCAGGAAATCCAGACGGAGATATGGCAAATGGAAAAATTAACCTTCCAACATCGAGACCAGATTACAGCCTTCGAGTCTGGGCAGAGTGTCTATGGGCTTATAAGGTGAGGAAGGTGGCCGCTACCCCACACCCCTACATTCCTCTCCCGCCAGGTGGGGGACACAGGTGTATTTAAAGGCCCCCACTATCGCTCCTGGTCACTATAGTTGTCGACACGCTCCTCACAGCCGCCCTTCGTCATGTCGTTATCGTCTATCAAGATTATAAACGACGACATCACCGACACCCACGTCTTTGGGGTCAGTGATGTTATAGTGTATGATCTCCCCGCCTCCATTGTGCGTCCCTATGGACTGGCCAGTGTAGTATGGAAATGTTACAATTACGCTCGTGTGGAACGTGTTGGTCTGACTAATGTCAACAGGGCCATAATACGTTATCGGTCTACCCCAGGGGACATTGAAGTGAAGATAGCCCCTTACCCCTCCAACGGTCAAGATATTGTCGAAGAACCACTACTCTTCTTCAGGCCCACCCTAGTGGGGCTAATTTCTGCATTCGGCGCAGGTGCACTCTTCGAGTCCAACCCTATAGCTCAGGAGCAAGTACAGACTTCCGCCGACACCCACTACATCACCAACGTCACCCTGGATATAGCCAAGAATCGGCTGTATTGGTTAAAAACAGCCCTAACAAAATTGGGCAATGTAATGGTGAGAACCCCAATCATGTTTCGACTGGTGGTGCCCCATGGGTTAGGGGCTTCCCGTGATGGTATGGACAACTGGCACAAAGACATCGGACCCATGCTGATCTCACTTTATCACGAACTGAGCAAGCATAACAAGGAGCTTGTAATCCTCAAACATCCGGCTGCTGTTACCCCATCAATTGTACCCCTCCCGATCAATGATCCCAGAGGAGAGGCTGATAGTAAAACTATCACCCTGAACGCTGTGGTGGGGGAGGGTGCCACCACCCCAGGAAGCTCTTCTCGTTCTACACCGCCAGCACCACCAGCACCACCAGCTACCCCCAGAAAAAAGAGACATCTACAGGAATATACATCTAGCACCACCGCCTCACCTCCACCCACAACATCTACCACAGCCAAACGACGGATCGAAACCACTATCAACTTCGATTCCCACCCGAATCATCGTATCGACACCATCCTTGATGGAGAGTCACAGGAAATATTCCTGTTATCCTCCCCATCGAAAAAACAATGAAAGCTATAACCACATCCAGGAAAGAAGAGTTGGCAGCACCACCAACAGTAACAGCAGCTTCATCAGCAGCAGCAGCGGCAACAGCAGCAGTACCAACATCCACAGCAGCTCCGGCGGTGGTAGTAGCAGCACCAACGGCGGTAGCGATGGCGGCAGCAGCAGCTGCTGTTCTTTAAACGGTGATTTGTTGAGGGAAGCTTTTCCCCCCTCGTAGTTCTTTAAAACAAACAAATATAATTTCCTTTGTAGTTTAATAAAATAAAATATAAGTAATGTTTTATTTCCCCCTTCATACAAAAACCCCTCTCCCGTATATCCCCCAATCAGTATATAAGAGAACAATGTCCGAGGAACATTACGTATATCTTACTAGTCTCGATCAAGAAGATATATACAACAACACAAGTTCAGCATTTACAAACACCATCCCCACACTACACTTATATCCTTCCATAAAACATGAAGTGGCTTTAGTCAACATACTTCTACCAAGACGAATTAATGCCATCATCAAGGATGAGGGGGAGTCTGGCATAGGTATCTATGCTACTTTTAAACGTGGAACTCTTTCTAAGAGTCCAGAACACTTAACTTATACCTTCCTGCCAAAAACCAACATATTATCAAGAAACATTAAATTCATTACAGCTGAGCTTAGCCGGCAAATAACCACAGACATGAAATTAAGTTTCAGGAGTGATTTCAAATATACTTCACAGATAAAGAACCAATCCTCACCTATGACCAATCTTTAGAGCGGATATTACTAGCTTCAACTCTTAATACTGAAGGTACTGGCTCGTTATATTCTCTCAGTTTTCAATTTAAACACAGAATAGCTAATGTACTTGGTTTTGACAGTGGTCGCAAATTCACTATTTATCGGGCAAAAACAGATAACATTACAACAGCCTCCAAGGTTGTGGCCTTATCCCCCCCAGACAATGATGGAGGTTGTGACTATTTACTCATTTATAGCAACGTCATCGAGCCGGAACGATATGGAGGGCAGATTGTAAATATCTTAGATGCAATCAATTATCATGACTCATATTCTAGAGGGGCTCATCCCCTAGTGTACAAGACATTTAATACTAACACGTTGGAGAAAGTATTAAAATAACAGATCAGTTTAGGCGAATGGTTAGTTTTCAAGATGGAAGGTCTGTTACGGCAGTCTTGCATATCCGACCTAAAGTATAGCAATATAATCTATATATATATATATATATATATATATATATATATATATATATATATATATATATATATATATATATATATATATATTGACGGTAACGAGTTGGAAATGGTGGTCGGCAGTCTTCCAACTAGCAGGTGTCAGTGCTGGGCCACATATTAATATAAAAAAAAAGAAAAGAAAAAAAAAGAGAGAAAAAAAGAATGACTGCGTGATTGGTAATCTGTGGTAAGGTTGGAATTACGAAAGACAATAATAAAAATTGGATTTTAATAACAATAAAAAAAACACAAATTGAAACAAATACAAAATCTTGGCTTACTGGTAAAAATAATAAACAATATAAACATGAAAATAGATTACGTTAATGGGGAGGAGAATTGACATACAAAAGTAAGTAAAATATGAATGCTGGAATATATGCACTAACTATAAACCTCTATTTGACCACACAAGGTGAGTCACTTAGGAGTTCACAGCTTGCGAGCACACAATATTCTGGCTGGAAGAAACGCAAGGGACTCCAACAATAACTGGTGAGGTCTTGTGATTGGCGGGGAGCCGGAGTGGAGTGTTGGTTGGCGGCCAATGAGGAAACTGGATGGTCGCAAGTCGCTAGTTAGGCAGTGGAAGGGTTCGGCGCGTCGACCAGGTGCTGGAGTGGGGGGGAGGAGGGAGTTGCTGGTACGTGTGGCTATCATATACGTTTAGCCACTACAAAACGTATCTTGTATATTGATGAGGACAGGAGTGATTCGCAGAAATAGCAGGCTAAATCTCTGATAAGAGATTATCGTCACAACTCTCCCCCGAAGCCTGCTGTTTCGGGTGAATCACGTCCACTGGAGGTAGAGTGGGAGGTGGAGCTGCCTCTACCTCATGCACTCTGGAGAGGGCATCAGCGATGATGTTATCAGGCCCCTTGATGTAGCAGATCTTTAAGTTGAAGCCTTGAAGATATAAAGCCCATCGCAGCAGACGTTGGTTATTAAATTGGGCTTGATGTAAAAATCTCAGAGGGTTGTGGTCCGAATAGATGGTAGTGGACCTAGCACCGTGCAGATATGGTGCAAAGTGTTGTAAGCTCAGGACGATGGACAGGAGTTCCTTCTCTATAGTACTGTAGTTCTTCTGATGAGGCTTCAACTTGCAACTGTAGTAGCTGACAGGTAGAACCTCCTCGCCTCGCTGCTGCATTAAGACACTTCCGATGCCGGTACCACTGGCGTCGACATGGAGGATGAAAGGCTTCTTGATATCTGGTGAGGCGAGAATGGGATTAGAACAGAGGAGGAATTTGAGTTGTTCGAATGCAACGGTTTGCTCTCTGGTCCAATTATACCGTTGCTTGGGACTGGTTAAGGTGATTAATGGGGTTGCAACAGTGCTAAAATTCTTCACAAACCTACGGTAATAGGAAGCAAGACCAAGGAAGCGCAGGAGCTGCTTCCTGGTAGTAGGCTGTGGATACTGTTGGATTGCTTGAATGTGAATGTTTAACGGAGCCAGGTTGCCACTCCCTATAACATGACCCAGGTACCGCACTTTACCTTTCGCGAAGGTGGACTTGCCCAAATTGATGGTGAGGCCGGCTTTCAGGAGCTTGTAGAACAATCGTTGTAGCTGGAGCAGGTGTTCGCTCCAGGTGTTGGATGCTACTACAATGTCGTCCAAATAGGCATAGGTGTTTTCCAAGCCCTGGATGACGCGGTTGACAGCTCTCTGAAAGGTGGCTGGGGCATTGCAGAGTCCAAAGGGAAGGCGATTGTACCTGTAGAGACCAAACGGGGTTATAAAGGCGGACAGTACCTTAGCTCGCTCCGTTAAACTCACCTGGTAGTAGCCCTTTAGTAGGTCTACCTGAGACAGGTAGCGGGCATTACCAATGGCATCCAGAATGTCGTCTACCCTGGGTATTGGGTAGGCGTCCTTCACTGTGACCTGGTTCAACTTCCTATAATCCGTACACAGACGGATTTTGCCGTGAGGTTTGGGTACCAGGATGCATGGTGAGGCCCAGGGGGACTCACAGGGGGTAGCCAGTCCATGGTCCAAGAGATACTGTACCTCAGCCCGCATGACTTCCGTTTTGCTCGGGCTGATTCGGTAGAATGGTTGGCGAATCGGCTGGGTGTCAGGTAGCAGTTGGATGTCGTGCCGAGTTACAGTACACTCTTGGGGGTCATCTCGAAACAACTCTTGATATTCTCTGACGAGTTTGATTAGTGGAGCACTATTATCGTCCTGAAAATGATGTTGAAGGTTAGTAAGGATTTCCGAGTTAGAGAGCGCTGGCTCAGTGTCAGTGCTCTCGGAAGGAGAAGCAGGGAAGGTCTCACTGTGGCTGTATGGACCTGTAAATGAGGTGAAATTGGTTAACACAGTGGGAGGAACCCCATGGTAGGGCTTGAGTAAATTAATGTGGCACAGCTGGGTCTTCCGCCGCCTATCGGGTGTCTCGAGAACGTAGTTGAAGTTGTTCCGGCACTCCTTAACACGGTAGGGTCCTGAGAACCTGTTCTGTAAAGGAGAACCTGGGATAGGGAAATAGGCAAGCACTAAGTCTCCTGGTGTAAACTTCCTTACTTTACAGTGCTGGTCGTAACGAGTCTTCATCCTCTCCTGGGCTTTCTGTAGGTTGTTGCTAGCAAAGGAATGGACCCTCTCTAGAATGTGTCGGAGATTTTGGAGATACTGGGGCACACTCTGATGCTCACTGAAGGTGTCATCACGTAGAGAATCCTTGAAAGCCTTGAGAGGTGTACGGCACTTACGTCCGTAGAGCATCTCATAAGGAGATACTCCTAGTGACTCGTTGGGAAGACTTCTGAAAATACACATGATGAGATCAATTTGCCTATCCCAATCCTTTGAGGTCTCATTACAGAACTTTTTTAAGAGTGCCTTGATGGTTTGATGACTACGCTCGAGAGAACCCTGTGAAGCAGGATGATAGGGGCTGGACAGTACCTGTTTGATGTTGAACTCCTCCAGAGTCCGTTTGAAGAGATCACTGGTGAAGTTGGTACCACAGTCGCTCTGAATCTCCCTCGGAAATCCATACTGGGTGAAGATTTTCAGTAGATTCTTCACCACTGTAGCAGCTGTAATATTTTTTACTGGAACTGCTATCGGAAATCTGGTGGTAGGACACAGGATGGTTAAGATATATGCGTTGCCTGCACTGGTCCGAGGCAAAGGACCAACGCAGTCGATAATGAGCTTGTGGAACGGTTCCTCAGGCACCTGGATGGGTATCAGTGGTGCTCTGGGAATGGAAACGTTCGGTTTCCCGGCTAACTGACACACGTGGCATAATTTGACATAAGTTTTGATGTCGTTTACCATACCTGGCCAGTAGTAGTCTTGTCGAATTCCATGGTAAGTCTTGTTGAACCCATAGTGTGACAAAGCGCCGTGGGCCAGGTGTAGAATCGTGGGCCGCAGGCTGGTGGGAATCACTAGTTGTTCAACGTTTGCCCAATCGTCCTCGTCCTTCAGTTTACTGGGTCTATACCTGCGATAGAGTATTTCGTTCTCCATAAAGAACCCAGGAACACTGTCGGATTGGGTTTCAGCCTGAAAGAATAATGGTGTCAATGTAAGATCATCTCTCTGTAACTTACGGAACTCCACCGCGGTCAGGTTAGGGGGTAGTTTCGAAGGGTCCTGAGGGACAGCGGTAGCAGTAGAGTCGGCTGGCTGTGGACGTGCAGCTTGAGCACGGGTGGTCACCATAACAGGAGGAGAACCTTCATCACTCTCTTGAACCTTTACTGGGAAATGTTCAAAAATCGGGTTATCCACCACAGAGTTGCTTACCTTGGATATGTCCTTGATGATCAGGTTGTTTGGTTGTTGGTCTTCTGCCAAGTCGTTGCCCAGGAGAAGTTGCACTCCAGGCATGGGAAAAGGCTTTTCCCTGACGGCGACTTGGACTTCACCGGTCACGAAGGGACAATCCAGGTAAACTCGGGCAAGTGGATAAGGAGTTGTAGCAGTAAGGTCAGTGATGAACACAGTCTCTCCTGTGTAGGCGACGTTGGGCACAGCCGATTTCAAAACGATCGATTGTAGAGCCGCTGTGTCCCGTAGGATCTTAAGTCCGAAACGTCCCTCTGAATCTGAACCGTGGGTAGAGATAGTTCCTGGATATAGATGCTTGGTAAAGAGAGAGAGATCATTAGCATGAACACCAACATTCATTACAGGCTTACCGGACTTAGGGTGAGTAGTTTTAGACTTAGGGGGTTCGACGTTACCTTTAAATTGGGACTTACCACATTTGTCAATGGTGTGTCCATATAATCGACAATACCTGCAGTACAGTTGAGAGGTACCTTGATCTGGGCTCGCTTTCTCGTAACTGTACCAAGACTTCTTGCTGGTAGGATCTGGAGTCAGCCGGTGGATGAGGCTGTAAGTGTCAGCTGACTTCGCACACTTCACTAACTCCGTCTCTTCCTTGTCTGCTAAGTATAGGCGGACAGGAGGAGGTACACGTCTCAAAAATTCTTCAACCAGTATGAGGTTGACAAGTTCTGAAAAAGTAAGACATGTGCTGCCTCCAGCCATTTCATGAAATATCTTTGTTTGTGTTAGCAAATTCTAAGAAGGTGGGTGGTACTTGCCTTGACGTAGTCACGAAACTTTCGTCGATAGCTTTCGGTGGAGAGAAGGTAGGCCCAACACAGCTTGTTTCAGGGTGGTGTAGTCGTTTTCCGAAGCCAAAGTGCTGAGTGTGACTGCTGCTCTACCTGTTAAATGTACTCTGAGAAGGGTAGCCCATTGTCGTCAGGCCAATTAAGTTGAACAGCAAGGGTCTCAAAAGTGGTAAAGAACACATCAACCCTCCGTTTCGAGGAACGGGGGCATTAACTTACTTGCATGGGAGATATTGAAACTGGGAGGAGACTAGCTGCCGCTTGTTGGAGTTGAGCTTGGTGTGGCACCTTGTCCCTCGTGAGTTCTCGGTTACGACATTCTATGCATTGCTT
>WNGS01011797.1:29468-44025 GCA_020271785.1 Procambarus virginalis
GACCCTTGAGCCAAATATACCAATTACTGAGCGCGTCGATGGGTCACATTTTGCCCAAACCCCCCTGCAGTTTTTAATATATCACAAACATCCCAAAGTCGACCCCTTGAGCCAAATTTTGGAGCCAAATTCTAGCTGTCTGCACGTATTCGCAGTTTTAAATTAAGAATTTTTATTCCGAAAATGTGCCAATTACTGAGAGCAGCGAGGGATCGCATTTTGCCCAAACCCTCCCTGCAGTTTTCAAAATATCACAAACATCCCAAATGGGACGCTTGAGCCATATTTTTATTTTGGAGCCAAATTCTGGCTCTCTGCACGTATTCGCAGTTTGAAATTACAAATTTTTATACCGAAAATATGCCAATTACTGAGAGCGGCAGGATGGGTCATATTTTGCCTAAATCCCCACTGCAGTTTTCAAAATATCCCAAACATTCCAAATTCGAAGATTGAACCATATTTTGGAGGCAAATTTCTGGCTCTCAGCACTTATTTGCAGTTTGATATTACGATTTTTATACCGTAAATATGCCAATTACTGAGAGCAGCGATGGGTCCGCATTTTGCCCAAACCCCCCTGCAGTTTTAAAATATATCAGAATCATCCCAAATTCGACCCTTGAGCCATATTTTGGAACCAAATTCTGGCTCTCAGCACGTATTCGCAGTTTGAAATCACGATTTTTATACCGAAAATATGCCAATTACTGAGAGCGGCGATGGGTCACACTTTGCCCAAACACCCCAACCTGTCCTCTTAAAAAGATCGTCAACATTTGCCGTTTGATTCTACTGTTTTTTTCAACGTTATTTTGTGTAAAACTACATCAATTATCGCTTCCATGGACTATCTCTTGTTATACAATGAAATACCACACTCTTATTATTCTATTACTCACTGACTATGCTCTGATATTGTTCTTCGTGTAAAAATATATATATTTTTGCCTTAATTAGGCCATAATCCAGAAAATTCCAGCCTATCGATCTTTATATTTAGGAAAACATCTGATAAATTTGGAAATTAATTTATCGTTCGCCGACTGTTGCCTGTTACTATTTAACACTTTATACTTTAGTGTCGCTGGTCATTGTGACTTTCCCAAGATTTATATAGGTTTTGTAGTAGCATTTAGACAGACTACAGTAATTTAACTAATGGGAAACCTCTATAGTCGTCGTAAATTAATAATAATCATTAATCAAATAATACATTAGCAAACATATACAACTTTTTTATGTTACGACTTTTCGGGTAGGCCGTTCCGTTTCTTTACAACCCCAATGGTTCAAAAAACACAGTCCTTTTAATATATAAGTGACTAAGTATGCTCTAATACATATGGTTCTCAATGAATACATATGGTCCTCAATCATGTTTGTGACCCATCGCCGCTCTCAGTAATTGGCATATTTTCGGTATAAAAAGTCGTAATTTCAAACAGCGAATACGTGCAGAGAGCCAGAATTTGGCTCCAAAATAAAAATATGGCTCAAGCGTCGCACTTTGGGATGTTTGGGATATTTTGAAAACTGCAGGGAGGGTGTGGGGCTAAATGTGATCCATCACCGCTTTCAGTAATTGGCATATTTTCGGTACAAAAAGTCTTAATTTAAAACTGCGAATACGTGAAGAGAGCCAGAATTTGGCTCCAAAATATGGCTCAATGGTCGAATTTGGGATGTTTGTGATATATTTTAAAACTTCAGGGGGTTTGGGCAAAGTGTGACCCATCACCGCTCTCAGTAATTGGCATATTTTCGGTATAAAAAGTCGTAATTTCAAACTGCGAATACGTGCAGAGAGTCAGAATTTGGCTCCAAAATAAAAATATGGCTCAAGCGTCGAATTTGGGATGTTTTGAGATATTTTGAAAACTGTAGGGAGGGTTTGGGCAAAATGCGATCCATCACTGCTTTCAGTAATTGGCATATTTTCGGTATAAAAAATCGTAATTTTAAAATGCGAATACGTGCAGAGAGCCAGAATTTGGATCCGAAATATGGCTGAAGGGTCGAATTTGAGATGTTTCGGAAATTTTGAAAACTGCAGGAGTATTTGGGCAAATGCGACCCATCGCTGCTCTCAGTAATTGGAATATTTTCGGTATAAAAGTCGTTATTTCAAACTGCGAATACATGCAGAGAACCAGAATTTGGCTCCAAAATATGGCTCAAGGGTCGAAATTGGGATTTTTCGGATATTTTGAAAACTGCAGGGGGGTTTGGGCAAAATGTGACCCATCGCCGCTCTCAGTAATTGGCACATTATTGGTATAAATTCGTAATTTCTAACTGCGAATACGTGCAAGGAGTGCCAGATTTGGCTCCAAAATATGGTTTAAGGGTCGAATTTGGGATGTTTGTGATATATTTAAAACTGCAGGGGGGGGGGGGGGTTGGGCAAAATGTGACCCATCACCGCTTTCAGTAATTGGCATATTTTCGGTATAAAAAGTCTTAATTTAAAACTGCAAATACGTGCAGAGAGCCAGAATTTGGATCCAAAATATGGCTCAAATGTCGAATTTGGGATGTTTGTGATATATTTTAAAAACTGCAGGGGGGTTTGGCAAAGTGTGACCCATCACCGCTTTCAGTTATTGGCATATTTTCGGTATAAAAATTCGTAATATCAAACTGCGAATAAGTGCAGAGAGCCAGAATTTGTCTCCAAAATATGGTTCAGTCGTCGAATTTGTAATGTTTGGGATATTTGAAAACTGCAGTGGGGATTTAGGCAAAATATGACCCATCGCCGCTCTCAGTAATTGGCATATTTTCGGTATAAAAATTCGTAATTTCAAACTGCGAATACGTGCAGAGAGCCAGAATTTGGCTCCAAATATGGTTCAAGCGTCGAATTTGGGATGTTTGGGATATTTTGAAAACAAGAGGGAGGGTTTGGGAAAAATGCGATCCCTCGCTGCTTTCAGTAATTGGCATATTTCGGTATAAAAGTCGTAATTTCAAACTGAGAATACATGCAGAGAGCCAGAATTTGGCTCCAAAATACGGCTCAAGGGTCGAATTTGGGATCTTTCGGATATTTGAAAACTGC
Source organism: Procambarus virginalis (assembly GCA_020271785.1). Taxonomy (NCBI): domain Eukaryota; kingdom Metazoa; phylum Arthropoda; class Malacostraca; order Decapoda; family Cambaridae; genus Procambarus; species Procambarus virginalis. The sequence goes on from WNGS01011797.1 coordinate 32,533, forward strand.
AGGGGAAGGGGGTTCGGGCAAAATGTGACCCATCGTCGCTCTCAGTAATCTGCAAACATATATATATATATATATATATATATATATATATATATATATATATATATATATATATATATGTCGTACTAGTAGCCAGAACTCACTTTTTGGCCTACTATGCAAGGCTCGATTTGCCTAATAAGCCAAGTTTTCCTGAACTAATATATTTCTCTAATTTTTTTTCTTATGAAATGATAAAGCTACCCTTTCATTATGTATGAGGTCAATGTTTTTTTATTAGAGTTAAAATTAATGTAGATATATGACCGAACCTAACCAACCCTAACCTAACCTAACCTAACTTATCTTTATATGTTAGGTTAGGTTAGGTAGTCGAATAAGTTAGGTTAGGTTAGGTTAGGTAGGTTAGGTAGTCGAAAAACAATTAATTCATGAAAACTTGGCCTATTAGGCAAATCGGGCCTTGCATAGTAGGCTGAGAAGTGCGTTCTGGCTACTAGGTACGACATATATATATATATATATATATATATATATATATATATATATATATATATATATATATATATATATATATATATATATATATAGGGGGGTACCACCTCTGGTGCAATTATAGGGACCCACAGCCTCAGAGAAGGGAACACAGAGCATTCAGGGAAAAACTTGCCATTTAACTCTGAATACGTAAAAGTGTTCGCTTCTACCACCCCCTTCTTTATGGTGAACACTTTATTATGCAAGGTTATACAGTTACATATCTGATTGTATACAAAAAATGAACATTAAGAGGACACAAAAAAAAGTTCGCTTCCTAGAGGCTGTAGATTTCCTAGAACTCCTCCGACGTCGGGCAGGAACCAAGGACGCACCGAGCATTCCCCCTCTGGATTGCAGCACTGAGGCGCTGAAAGAGACAACTTGCCGTTCTAAGGTCTCTTGTGGTGTCAATGAGCTTGGAACCAAGATCCTTAAGAAACCTTCTTGAACTCTCTCCCCATGGGCCTAGGGTCTCAGACCCTATTGGAATGAAGTTGTACCGAAGATCTAATTGCCTGTACTTGGCTGACTTGTCTCTTTCTCTGTGTGTCGCCGTGGCTCCTGCTTGGCCAACAGAGAGGTTGATGTATGTGGTTGCCAGGATGGATAGGCAAGTATAGTCCCATGCCAACTGTCTGCCACCTTTCCACGGACGCAGTGTGATTCCATCTGGTCGGCCGGCAAAGCTAACAGAGTCACAGTTCAGTACGTTGCGGGGCTCTCTCTCCACTGGACACTGAGCAGAGGCAAGGCTTCATTTAACGATGTCGTTGACTTCGTCGTGTCTAGTGTGCCAACCACCAGATTTTCCACAGTGCAGGACATGCAATCCATATTCGTCAGCATCTGCCTCGCCGCAAATACACCTATGAACAGTGTGGATAGGGGCAGCAAGACGGAGAGCGACTGCAATACGGAGCTCCTGCAGATCAAGGAGTGTGCCTGTCGCAGACATAGGGACTGCCAAAAGGAAGTCCCCTGCATGGGGAGCCTGCACAGCTGTGAGGCGTGCACGATCACTGGGGGTTGTTGCTGCCTCCAGCAAAGCTGTGGCTTCTTTGTCTGTAATGGGGCTGTCCCAACTGGATTGTTTCTTGGCTTTCGGCATGGCTTGTCTGAGTGTTGGGTCTGCCATGGCCCCCCATTTCGTGTCGCATTCCGTGTAGTGGGGGTCCTGTATCCCCGCTACATCACTCAGGGTGTCAGGTAGAATTTCCTTAACCAGGTCATCTGATGCTGAGGAGGAAGACAAGAAGGCTGGGACAGCAATTTGGGTGGCGGTGCGGACACCCAAGCCACCGAGCCTAACAGGAAGAGTGGCTTGTTTCCTGTTACAACTCTGGGTTCTTTAGAGGGAAACCAGAGGTCAAATTTTGAGCTTATGAAACTACCATATAGTAAACACGCATCGCGAGCTGCATATGTCGTATCTTCCCTGCCAGTCGTAAGACTATTCTTGTTTCTCAAAGAGTATTTAAAGATTGAGCTTGGGGTTGATTATTAAATAATAAAATAGGCACCAACTATGTTTACTAATACTGTCTAATCATTTGTAAAGTAAACCTGAGTAAACTTTGTATCGGGCGCCGGTATGATTAGTTGAACAGTCTGCCGGCAGCATTAGCCCACGGAGAAGGAGGGAGACTTTTGCTCGCTCTTCTCTGCTGGCTGACTGTGGTGTTAGGACGTGCTCCTCCTTCCTCTTAATTCTTTATTTCTGTCTTAGTTTGGTTAAGTACTCCATTACTCATTTTGGTTATATATCTGGCATACCCATCGTTCTATGTGTAGAGTAGTATACCTGGGGTGTAGTAAGTGTTTTTAAGTGTTTATCTCACCTGTTATGCTAACGGGGGTCCCAGTGTAAACACGTGGTCCCCTACCCTAAGCTGACTCTACTTCAAGTGTTTTATAGTAGAGCTTTACCCTAACTTGTTTTCAGTGTAAAACCTTGTATCCTGTCTAAGTGGACCAAGGCTTTTAACGTAAGATTGTGTGGTAAAGTTAGTATTATATTGTTATTGGTGTGATTGTGTATGGGGGGTGTTAAGGGGTTAATAAATAAGTAAGTTGAACAGAGTATCCCTTTTTCCTGTGTGGGAGTACAATGATCTATCTCTAGACGTACAGGGTGTAGTAGCAAGTATTTATTACTGTGGATATTTTATTTTGGGGGCCGGGCCTTTTAGTTCTCCCATATTTTGATACCTCTGTATTCTACTTACCCTTACCCCTTAATAGTACCAGTTCCCCCATAGCAAGCCACCACCTTTTATAACAAGTGGGGCCTGTCCGGGATGAACTTTATTATTGTAAAAAATTAGATTTTTGAGTGCCAAAACTAAAAATTCTTGTTTCCGCAGAACGGTTGTGGGCTAGCCTAGGGTCCAGCTCATCTGGCGTAGGACATTCTTTGCACTGACTGGACACCCAGCTGGATCCCTTCACGATTAAGGTTAGTGTGGCCTTGTGTTAGGGGCCGTGCAAATTTTTGTTTTTTCCAATTTTTAATTTTTAATTTTTCTGTGGCTAGGAGCTAAAATTTTTAGTGATGTCATCTGAAATGCAGAGACTGGCAATGAACCCTTCAGTGATAGAGATAAAGAAGCTCACCAAAGCAAATTTAATATTGTTAGGCAAGGAATTTGGCCTAGAATTAAATGACGCAGATAGAAAGTGGACTTTGGTGAATGAAATTTTACAGCATTGTATAGACCAAGAACTAGTGCCAAGTGATACAATTTTATGCGAGCCCAATTCAGGGGAAAGTGTAGCTAGTGGAAATATAGAATTAGAATTAGCACTAGCCAAGTTAAGACTGGCAGAGCAAGAGGCCAGAGTAGCAGAACAAAAGGCTAAAGTGGAAGAGCAAAGGCTCAAAAATGAGGCGGCAAGAATAGTACCACCACCTACTGGGGGACTCAAACTCCAGACATTCTGATAAAAAACACAACTTGCCTGAATTTTCAGAGTCAGACCCTGAAAGATTTTTCAACCATTTTCAGAGACTAGCCATGTCCATGAACTGGCCAAGGGAAGAGTGGGTGAAAATCTTGCAGGGGCGGCTTAGGGGTAAAGCACAAGATATTTTTATTAATATGCCTGACGACGAGTGTTTTGTATATGATGAAGTCAGGGAAAGAATTTTGAGGGCGTATGAAATTACTCCTGAAGCTCACCGCCAAACTTATCGCAACCTTAGGCCTACTCACAACCAACCGTTCACGGAATTTGCTAATGAGCAAAGTAGATTGTTTGATAAATGGATTCGCTCGGCTAAAGCCGAAACATACGAGGCACTCAGGAATTTAGTCTTAGTCGAACACTTTATAGATAGTATGCCAGAATACGTTGCGCAGTTCTTGAGAGGAAGGGTAGAGTTAAATTCTAAAATAGGGGATTTGGCCAAGATGGCAGAAAACTACCAGTTGGCGGGCAAAAGGCCCAATAAAAATAATTTTACCCCACAGAGTAACAAAACTTATACCCACAGCCAGTCCAGACCAGCTCATTCTAAACCTTTACCTAATGCACCTTCTGTTTCAGACATAACTAACCCTGTTAAATTGTCTAGCCCCACGACACTAAAGAGTGAACCGAAGGGTAATTCGGTTAGTAATGTCTCTTCTCCCCGACGTTTCTGTGGTCATTGTAAAAGTTCAACCCACAATATTAGCCGTTGTTGGCAACTGTACCCGGAAAAAAGACCCAATGCTCTCGTTGTGACACAGGGCTTGAGGCCTTCTGAAGGGTTAGGGAGTAAGACCTCCAACCCACAGTGGTTGGACCTGCTTACCCCATTCTTATCGAAAGGGAGACTACTTTTGTCTGAGGGTTCTTCCTGGAGGGACGTGGTGATCTTCCGAGACACCGGTGCCATCCAGACTTTAATTTTAGAGAGTGCTTTGCAAGGTGCCAATACTCTCGACACTGGAGAGGTGGTACTGGTCGAGGGTGTCACTAGTGATACTCGAGCAGTACCCCTCCGTAAGGTTACCCTGGAATCTGATTTCCACAAGGGTATTTGTACAGTCGGAGTCACTTCGTACCTACCTTTCCCTAATGTTGATGTAATATTGGGTAATGATTTAGCCGGGGATAAGGTAGGGGACTCCAGACTGCCTGTTATGTTGCCTACCCCAAAGGTTTGCCTGGATTCACCCACCGCAGAGGATAATGTTGTGTACCCTGCGTGCGTGGTGACTAGGTCTATGGGACTTAAATGTAAGGGCAGCCCTGTGCTTGCCAAGGTGGTAAATCCCAAGGACACGAGGGACCTTCCGAGTGGTGAAAGCCCAGTGGACCTTGCGGACACATTCATGGCCCGACTCGATGACGGGGCCGAGGACATTGTGGAGAGCCTGCCACCGCCGCCTACCGAGAGTAGTGGGGAGGTGGAGGAGAACACTGTTGAGCCTCGGCCAATGGCATCTGACCAAGGCCTGGATGCCTCCTTGAGTGAGTTACAGAAAGCTGACCCCAGTCTTGCAGATTGTCACGAGACAGCCGTCTCTAGTGGAGGAAATTGTAGACGCAGCAACTGGGTACTACTACAATGATCGGATTTTGATGAGAAAATGGAGACCTCAGAGTGCTCCCTTGTCAAATGAGTGGGAGGTAGTCCACCAGGTTATGTTGCCGACCTGCTATAGAGAGAGAGTTTTGTCAGCTGCCCATGATGATCCTATGGGGGACATCAAGGCATTAATATTACCTATCACAAAATCTGCAAGTATTTTTTCTGGCCCAAGCTGAAAAGCGATGTGGCAAAATTTTGTAATGCATGTATTGCTTGTCAACTTGTTGGGAAACCAAACCAGACTCCACCTAAAGCTCCTCTTAAGCCTATTGTCGTGCCGGAGGAACCATTTTCTCATGTGGTAATGGACTGTGTTGGTCCATTACCTAGAACTAAGTCTGGTAATATTTACCTAATTACGATGATGTGTATCACGACTCGTTACCCAGAGGCTTTTGCTGTAAGGAACATCCGAGCAAAGACTGTTGTTGCTCGTATGTTGCAATTTTTTTCCACTTTTGGACTGCCTCGGGTTGTGCAGACTGACAATGGTACTAACTTTAAGTCTGATATTTTTGAACAATTTTGTAAGGACCATGGAATAACTCATAAGGTTTCCAGCCCATACCATCCACAGAGTCAGGGGGTCATTGAACGGTTCCATCTAACTCTGAAGCAGATGTTGAAGACATCGTGCGAGAGTTCCCATACCTTCTGGGACGAGAACTTGCCGTATGTTTTGTTTGCTGCTAGGGAGGGGTTGCAAAGTTCACTGGGTTGTTCTCCTTTTGAGTTAGTCTTTGGCCATAAAGTTCGTGGACCCTTGCAAATGTTACAGGAGAATCTGTTAGGGAACGTAACGTTAACCGAAGGTTCGGCTTTCTTTGCGCAACACCACCAGAGACTCAAGGACTGCAAGGCTGCTGCACTAAAGTATCTTGGGAAGGCCCAAGAAAATATGAAAGAACGAACGATGCTAAGGCTAAGTTGCGGGTATTTCAGCCTGGTGACCCTGTCCTGGTACTAAAGCCTCGACTAGGGAGCACTATGTCCCACAAGTACGAGGGCCCCTACATTGTGACAGAAAAGACTGGGGACCTCACGTACAAAGTGAGACACTCTGATAAGCGTAAACAGGTAATGCTCGTACACGTGAATCGGCTGAAGAAGTTCCAGGGCCCCAGGCCCATTGCACTAACCAATGTTTCCATTTCCAGTGAGGGAGGGGATGATTGTTCTGGGGACCCAACTAATCTCATTCTCAATAATTCTAGTTCTGTGAATGCTGTGGAGGAGGGACTGTCCCATTTGCAGATGTCCCAACGTGACGAGGTGCAGTCGTTGCTTGACGAATTCTCCAGTCTGTTCGGGGAGGTCCCGACCCAGACTGATGCCATTTACCATGATGTCGAGTTGACGGACTACACCCCCATTCGCCTTCAACCCTATCGGATGAGTCCGGAAAAGAAGGCCATCGTACGGAAGGAGGTCGACTTCTTGCTCCAGCACGGCCTCATCAGGCCGAGCCAGGGCTCTTGGTGCTCGCCCTGCCTTTTGGTCCCCAAACCAGATGGCTCCTGGCGATTATGCACCGATTACCGGCAGCTCAACAAGGTGACCATAGTGGACGCCTATCCGTTGCCACGTCTCGAGGACTGTATCGACGAAATCGGGAACGCCACGTATGTCTCGAAATTTGATCTCTCGAGGGGGTACTATCAAATCCCGCTCACTGAACGTGCTAAACAACTAACGGCGTTTGTGACACCCGAGGGTGTGTTTGAGTATCAAGTGTTACCATTCGGCTTGCATAATGCCCCTGCCACGTTCCAGAGGCTAATGAACTCTTTGCTCGCTAATGTGCCAAATTGTCGGGCGTATTTAGATGATATTGTGTTTTTTGATATTAATTGGGCACATAGCTAGAGTACGCCAGTTGTTCACAGTGTTGAAACATGCAAATCTAACCTTAAATGCTAAAAAGTGTCATTTTGGCCAAGGCACAGTGACGTACCTTGGTTATGAAGTGGGCCAAGGGAAAGTGTTACCTCGGCAAGATAAAATCAGTGCCATTCTGGACTATCCAGTGCTCAGGTCTAAAAAGGACATTCAACGATTTATCGGTATGTGTGCATACTACCGACGCTTTTGTCAGAACTTTTCCAGTGTGGCCACTCCTCTCACAGATTTGTTGCGGAAGGCCGTTAAATTTAAGTGGGCATCGGACTGTGCAGAGGCATTTAAAAATTTGAAATTGATCTTAGCTTCCGCCCCAGTGCTTGCTAGTCCAAGGTTCGACCGTCCGTTTAAAATTCAAGTTGACGCGTCTGACTCGGGTGCTGGTGCAGTGTTGTTGCAAACTGGGGATGATAAAGTGGAACACCCAGTATATTATTACTCTGTGAAATTTGACAAGGCGCAGCGCAATTATTCAGTGATAGAAAAAGAGGCGTTGGCGCTAGTGCTAACATGCAAAAAGTTCGAAGTTTACCTCACAGGTAATATAGTGGAAGTGTACACGGACCATAACCCATTAGTTTTCATGAATCAGATGAAGCAGAAAAATAAACGCATCCTCAGGTGGGCATTGTACCTACAGGACTTTAATCTATCTATTATCCACCTACCGGGCCGGCTCAACGTGATAGCCGACGCTCTGTCCCGCTTGCCTGAGTAACATTCATCTGAGCCACAGGAAGCCATACCAAATGTCATGCTTTAGTTATTTTTTTTTTAGGTTCTCCTGTGACATTAAATATTCCGTGTCCAATTTATTTACTTCCCTGTGTTTTTTTTTTTTTTTGTGTATGTTTTTTTTCAGAGAATTCCCTTGTTTTTTTTTGCAGAGAAATTGTTGTTTTGATTGATTTTCTATTATGTCATGGATTTCCCTTTTATTCTCTGTATACTCTTACAAAAAATATGACTTCTATTCTAGTAGTCACATTTTTTTTCTCTGAAGGGGGGGAGGAGTGTTACGACTCTGGGTTCTTTAGAGGGAAACCAGAGGTCAAATTTTGAGCTTAAGAAACTACCATATAGTAAACACGCATCGCGAGCTGCATATGTCGTATCTTCCCTGCCAGTCGTAAGACTATTCTTGTTTCTCAAAGAGTATTTAAAGATTGAGCTTGGGGTTGATTATTAAATAATAAAATAGGCACCAACTATGTTTACTAATACTGTCTAATCATTTGTAAAGTAAACCTGAGTAAACTTTGTATCAGGCGCCGGTATGATTAGTAGAACAGTCTGCCGGCAGCATTAGCCCACGGAGAAGGAGGGAGACTTTCGCTCGCTCTTCTCTGCTGGCTGACTGTGGTGTTAGGACGTGCTCCTCCTTCCTCTTAATTCTTTATTTCTGTCTTAGTTTGGTTAAGTACTCCATTACTCATTTTGGTTATATATCTGGCATACCCATCGTTCTATTTGTAGAGTAGTATACCTGGGGGTGTAGCAAGTGTTTTTAAGTGTTTATCTCACCTGTTATGCTAACGGGGGTCCCAGTGTAAACACGTGGTCCCCTACCCTAAGCTGATTCTACTTCAAGTGTTTTATAGTAGAGCTTTACCCTAACGTGTTTTCAGTGTAAAACCTTGTATCCTGTCTAAGTGGACCAAGGCTTTTAACGTAAGATTGTGTGGTAAAGTTAGTATTATATTGTTATTGGTGTGATTGTGTATGGGGGGTTGTTAAGGGGTTAATAAATAAGTAAGTTGAACAGAGTATCCCTTTTCCCTGTGTGGGAGTACAATGATCTATCTCTAGACGTACAGGGTGTAGTAGCAAGTATTTATTACTGTGGATATTTTATTTTGGGGGCCGGGCCTTTTAGTTCTCCCATATTTTGATACCTCTGTATTCCACTTACCCTTACCCCTTAATAGTACCAGTTCCCCCAAAGCAAGCCCACCACCTTTTGTAACATTTCCACTGGCATTTGTTGAGGGAGAGGTTAACAACTTTTTCCAGCATGGTCTTCAGTAAGAGGTCATACTCTTCAAGCTTTCGGTTGTCGTAAGATGGGGCGCACCTCAGAAAGTAGGAAAGTAGGTTATATATATATATATATATATATATATATATATATATATATATATATATATATATATATATATATATATATATATATATATATGTATATTGTGACTGGAAAGTGTTGGAGTGTTGATGTTCGGCAGTCCTCCAATGGCAGGCGTCAATGCCTGGTTACACTTACAAAAAAGATAGACTGCTTGCCTGTTGTCTGTGGTAAGTTAGAGGGAGGAACACGTAAAACACAAAGTATGAATAATTAAACTTTAATATATTTACTTTAAACATAAATGAAAATAAAGACAAATCTCGGGTAACTGAATAATGCAAAAATGACAAAGATAAATACAAAAAACACAATAGATTAAATATTATAATGTGAAACAGTGCAATGGTGCTGAGAATATTGGCTATGGCTGAGACCTCCCTTAGTATACGAAAGCCAGAGAGCTTAGTACGCCAGAGAGAGATGTCAACTCTAAGAGCACAAAGAATATTCTGAAGTTGATAGCTGGTCAGGCTCAGACGTCGACTCAGGTAGATGGCGCTGATGTGCGGTGTGCAAGTATGCGGTCGGCGAGTCACCAATCAAGGAGCAGGCAAGCTGGGAATGGGTGGTTGGCTGGTTGAAGACAGGTGGCGAGCCGGCGTGAAGGGGGGGTGAAGGGGGGTTCAGGGTACGTTTTGCCTCCTGGTCAAAACGTTTTGTGCTACTGGTGACGTATCTTGAATGTAACATCTTGTACTTGTAGAATCGACGTAACTTTAAATAGGAAAGAGCAGGCTCAATCTCTCTTGAAAGAGATTATCGTCACAACTCTCCCCCGAAGCCTGCAGTTACTGGTGAAGTTACGTCTTCAGGTGGTAGAGTGATAGGTGGAGCAGCTTCTACCTCATAGACTCCCGGACAGGCCCCCATTAAATGTGACGGGAAAGTGTTGGAGTGTTGATGTTCGGCAGTCCTCCAATGGCAGGTGTCAATGCCTGGTCACACTTACAAAAAAAAGATAGACTGCTTGCCTGTTGTCTATGGTAAGTTAAAGGGAGGAACACGTAAAACACAAAGTATGAACAATTAAGCTTAATATATTTACTTTAAACATAAATGAAAATAAAGACAAATCTCAGGTAACTGAATAATGCAAAAATGACAAAGATAAATACAAAAAACACAATAGATTAAATATTATAATGTGAAATAGTGCAATGGTGCTGAAAATATTGGCTATGGCTGAGACCTCCCTTAGTATAAGAAAGTCAGAGAGCTTAGTATGCCAGAGAGAGATGTCAACTCTAAGAGCACAAAGAATATTCTGAAGTTGATAGCTGGTCAGGCTCAGACGTCGACTCAGGTAGATGGCGCTGATGTGCGGTCGGCAAGCCACCAATCAAGGAGCAGGCAAGCTGGGAATGGGTAGTTGGCTGGTTGAAGATGGGTGGCGAGCCGGCGTGAAAGGGGGTAAAGGGGGGTGAAGGGTACGTTTTGCCTCCTGGTCAAAACGTTTTGTGCTACTGGTGACGTATCTTGAATATAGCATCTTGTACTTGTAGAATCGACGTAACTTTAAGTAGGAAAGAGCAGGCTCAATCTCTCTTGAAAGAGATTGTCACAATATATATATATATATATATATATATATATATATATATATATATATATATATATATATATATATATATATATATATAATATATTAGTATATTTTGGTAGCAGTCTTTCCTGTAGACATATATTATTAAATATGACCGAAAAAGTAAGATTAACAATTCTAACACAAATTTTCTCAATCTTCCTTATGTTTCTTTTTACTGTTGATGGTAAATGAAAAATCAATTCTCCAAAGTTCATTTTTATTTCTAGTCTGACGCGACACTTGAGCGCGTTTCGTAAAACTTATTACATTTTCAAAGACTTTAGTTTACACACACACAACAACTATAACTGAACAGAGTTTAAACAGCTTTGACTTGCTCTGACATGTCAAAGCTGTTTAAACTCTGTTCTCCAATGGTTTCGTTGAAGACATCATAAGAAGGAAGGTGAAACGCCATGCAACCTCTGAAGAGACAACTAACACAACACCTGTACCCCCTTTTAGACTATTTTACAGGAACTTCTTTTCCACAGCCCATAAAACGGAGGAAAGGGTCCTGAAAGATATTGTTAATAGAAAAGTTATCCCTACAGACAAAAATCAGAAGATACAATTGATGATTTACTATAAAACCAGGAAAACTGCCAACCTACTTATGAGAAACTCTCCAGACACAAAGCAGAACGCTTTGAAAGAGACCAATGTTGTCTATGCCTTCAAATGCCCACTTGGGGACAGTACAGCCCCAAAGAACTCTACAGTATATAGGCAAGACAACAAATTCTTTCCAGGCGTAACGACGCA
>WNGS01011799.1:0-14322 GCA_020271785.1 Procambarus virginalis
CATTTGCAAATTTGCCGATGATACGAAAATCGGTAGGGAAATTAATTCGGAGGAGGACTCACTATCACTTCAAGTTGATCTAGATAGGGTTTTGAAATGGTCAAAGGACTGGCAGATGCAGTTTAATGCTGACAAATGTAAAGTTCTGAGGCTAGGTAAAGATGATAGAGTTACAAGATACGAGCTAGATGGTGTTGAGATTGCGAAGTCGGATTGCGAAAGGGATCTGGGAGTTATAATTAGTAAGAATTTAAAACAAAAGGATCAATGCATAAATGTTCGTAATAAGGCAAATCGGACACTCGGATTTATTAATCGCAGCGTAAGTAACAAGACACCTGGTGTGGTTCTCAAGCTATATCTTGCTCTGGTTAGGCCCCATTTAGATTATGCAGTTCAGTTTTGGTCGCCATATTATAGAATGGATATAAATTCACTTGAACGTGTCCAGCGTAGGATGACTAAGTTAATTCCCCAAATTAGAAATCTTTCATATGAAGAAAGATTAACAAAGCTTAATTTGCATTCACTGGAAAGGCGAAGAGTTAGGGGTGACATGATAGAGGTTTACAAGTGGATGAATGGACATAACAAAGGGGATATTAATAGGGTATTGAAAGTATCAACACAGGACAGAACGCGAAACAATGGGTATAAATTGGATAAGTTTAGATTTAGGAAAGACTTGGGTAAATACTGGTTCAGTAACAGGGTTGTTGATTTGTGGAACCAATTGCCGCGTAACATTGTGGAGGTGGGGTCCCTCGATTGTTTTAAGCATGGGTTGGACATATATATGAGTGGGATTGGGTGGTTATAAATAGGAGCTGCCTCGTATGGGCCAATAGGCCTTCTGCAGTTACCTTTGTTCTTATGTTCTTATGTTTTGCTTTCCTTATCTCTTTTTTAGTATTTCTAACCAGTTGTACGAATTCCTGTTCTAAACTGATTTCCCCGTTCTTAACACTTTTGCCCTATCGGTGAACTGAAAAAAAATTACCATATGTGCTTTCGGCGTTTCGCGCGCCTAAGCGGTAAGACCGAAAAGTGTATACTCTTTTTACTGTCCTGACACTAATTGTAGCCGTTGGTATTTAAATTTGGTATCACTGTGTTCGCAATAGAATTGTCTATAAGAACGTACCTATAAAATGCCACCAAATCATAAGGCATATCAACACCAAATAAAAAACTATTGACATCACTTGCCGAGAGCTCCAAACAGCAACAAAATGTTTCCACTTTCTTAATGGTTGTGAAGCTCACAGTTGTCCTACATCAATAATGTTCGTATCATTGGAATCGCAATAAAATTCTCTATACGGACATATGCATATAAATATAGAATCAATGTCGCAACCGACCCACAAGAGTGTGGGAAGTGGCTGAAGTGTTACCCGCGGCGGCATATCGGTGAAACCGCATCAAAAAGTGTATATTCAATTCACTGTCATGACATTATTTTTGGATGTACATATTTAATTTTTGTACCAATGTGTTCGCAATAGAATGTTCTAGAAGAACATAAGTATAAACCGTCACATAAAAATGCGTTCGACCGGCAACAAATATAAAAACTACGTCGATGATACTCGTCGTGTCAATAATACAATTGTTTTACCACGATGATTCACTGCCATGCCGTTTTCTTTAATAAGCTCTTCGGTTATTAGAAAAAACGTAATTTCATGGCGAACATTTCTAAACTATCCCCTAACAAAATCGGATAGAAAATGGAATTTATACAAATATTTTATCGTTCGACGCAGGCGTCCGTCCAAATGTCAGAACCGTGAGAAAAATAGTGGACGAAAACGTTCGCATCCGAAGCACAAAATTGTTTAAAGAAAGCGTGGTATTTACAAAAGTACCAGGCTCTCTTTTTACCTATAAGGTTCTTCAGATCCTTTGTTATCCACTTTGGATCATTAGTGTTCGATCTATTCAATTTACATGGTATACTACATTCCTGGGCTTCGCTTAGAATATTTTTAAATAAGTTATATTTTGAGTCCACATCGAAAACCTCTTTTACATCACCCATCGCTGGGTTCACGTCTCGCTCCAAGACGTGATCAAGAGTCAGCCCAGTCAGTCAGGTGCTGTCACAGTGAGAGGTTGTGTTAGCTGGAGCTCCGATTGTAGTAATATTATTACAGCAATAATGGAAGGATTAGTAAAGGAACTGGTGGATCTTGTTGGAGCTCTGAGGACAGAGCTGGATTCGCTACGGGAGGAGGTACGACAGCTGAAGCAACGTCAGGAAGAAACAAAGGAGGAGACCTCGTCTTGGCAAGTGGTAAAAGACAGGGGTCTTAAGAAGACCTTGGCAAAACCGACACCTACCCTAAGGACTTCTAACGCATTTGATGTGTTAGAGGACGAGTGCTGTGGTGAACCTGTTGCTCAACGAGGAGCCAAAGGCAAAGCAACGAGGAGCATTGAAACGCAGGTCCCTCAAACTGCTCGAAAGGAAAAGGGAGAATCGAAGCGAATTTTGGTTGTGGGAGATTCTCAGGTGAGATATTTAGACAGAACGTTTTGTGCCAGAGATAGGGGTAACAGGTTAAGGGTGTGCTATCCGGGAGCTGGAATTGGTGATATTGTTGGAAACATGAATCATATTATGACGGGAAATGGGAGCAAACCCATTATTTGTAATAGTGTAGGGGGTAATGATGTTGGGAGAGTTAGAAGTGAGGAACTAATACAAAGATTCAAGACAGCAATAGAATTAGTTAGGAGCAAGGGAGGAATCCCGATCATATGTGGCATTCTTCCAAGAAAGGGAGTGGGAAATGAATGGATGTCGAGGGCACTTGGTGTCAATTGCCGGCTGGAAAGATATTGCAAATCAAATGCAATATCTTTCATAGACAACTGGGAACACTTCTATGGAAGGAATGAAATGTATGCTCGTGATGGGGTGCACCTATATATCCCAAGTTCTATCCCAGGAGGCAGACAAGAGGAGCTCCAGCTTATTTCAACAATCCTAAGTGTTGTAGTACAGGATGATGATAGTGAGTGGTGTCCCAGACAACATAAAGGTATAGTGCTTTTGAAAAATAGGTGAGATAACAGGAATGTGCCAAGGGAAGTGAAAAAATTGGATGAGAAAAAGTTGCCCTAGTGTTTACAGTGCAGAGAACAGCATTCAAGATGGCCGCCGGTGGCAAGAGGAAATACACAACAGAGCTTGATTTTGATGGTTTCAGTGAAGAAAGCATTGAGATAACCAGTCTATACAACAAGTTGGCAAAATTAGATACTATAGTGACCTCTCATATAGAATTAATTAGTAAATTGAAAGAAAGTAATGACCATTTAAATAGCAAAGTTGTATGTCTTGAGGGTGTAGTGAAAGACTTGTGCAAGGATAAGATTAAATTGGAAACAAATTGCAAAGCCATGGAAGAAGAAAATAGTCTCTTAAAAATAGCTTTGGAAGAAGTTAAAGTAAATTTAAACACAAATGACTACAATAGGTTAGGTAAGGAAATTCAACAGGAGAAACAGCTTTTGTCAGCACAGATGGAGGAAGTTACACAGGGTATAGAACAGTGCAAGAAAGATATGCAACTCACCTATGCACAAGTGGCCAAGGACAAGGAAAAAATAGAAGAAGCAGTAAAGGAAGTCAAACACTGCAGCAACCAAGATAAAACAAACATTAGGCTGGAAGTGAGAAAAGAATTGGCATCTAACCCGAAGTTGGTGCAAAACACAGTTGATCGGAGTAAGTCCCTGATCATTTTTGGCTGCAAAGAAAAGGAGATAACATCTAGGTCAGAAAGAGCTGTAGAAGAAGCAAAAGTAGTAGATAAAATTGTTGGCCTCGTGGAAGGTCTTACAACCATAGAGAATGTGTGCGACTACAGGAGAATAGGCAGATATGTAAAAGGGAAAGATCGACCTTTGAGGATCACCCTAAACGGTGCCAAACAGATGGAAGAAGTACTAAGGAATGCCAGAAAATTACAAAGCGTTGAGGATGGGAAAGGGTGGTCGTTAAGACGAGATCTTTCAAAAGAAGATAGAGAGAAGCTGAAACTGAACCTCGCCGAGGCAAAACGTTTAAATGAGAGCAGGAATGAAGAAGAAATCAATTCTTTTTTCTACAAAGTGATAGGGGTAGGCAGACCAGTAAAGTGGTACATAAAAGCAAACCAACAAAATCATTAGAGAAAGGGGGAGTGAAAAATAAGAAGATGGGGAACAAGTTCCTGAAGATTGCATACACCAACATAGATGGAGTAAGGTCAAAGATACTGGAGTTAAGTGATATAATACAGCTGCAGACACCAGACATTGTTGCACTCACGGAGACAAAACTTGAAGATGTTATTTTAAATGAGGTCATATTCCCAAGGGGCTACTCAATTTGGAGACGGGACAGAAAAATTAGGAAAGGCGGTGGCGTTGCTGTGCTGGTGAAAGAACACCTAAAGGTGAACGAAATAATGACTACCAATCCACAAGAAGTTGACATAATAGCACTAGAGATCTGCCATGAGGATGATAAACTAGTGATCATAAATGCATATAGTCCACCGCTAAGCAGCACATGGTCAAAGGAGGAGCTAGATAGTAAACGAGAAGGTCTTATAACGATAATGAGAGAGATCATAGCGAGAGCGGATAACGATAGTTCACGACTGTTGATAGTCGGCGACTTCAACTTGAAATCCATAGACTGGGAAGCATATGAAGCTAAAACAGAAGATTTCTGGACCTGTAAATTTGTAGACCTCATCCTGGAAACATTCTTGTATCAACATGTTAAACAAGCTACGAGGATGAGGGAAGGGGACGTTCCCTCCATGCTAGATTTGATATTTACCAGGAAGGAGGAAGAAATATTTGACATTCAGTACCTTCCTCCCTTGGGTAAAAGTGACCATGTCTTTTTGGGGATAAAGTATGCAATGCGTTATAATCTGGAAGAAAATATGATGGTCGATGCAATTGAAAAACCTGACTTTAGGAGAGGACATTATGGCAACCTTAGAAAATTTTTTAGGGAGTATAATTGGACAGACTTGTTGCTAGGCAAGGAAGTGAATGAGATGTATGTCAAGTTTTGTGAAATATATGATAAAGGCACAAAAAAATTTATACCAAAACAGAGAAGCAGAACTAGGAAACAGGATTGGTTCGACAGAAAGTGCGAGAGGGCCAGAGACCAAAAGACACAAAAATGGAATCAATACAGGAAGAGGCCAAACCCCCAATCATACCAGCGATACAAAGATGCGAGAAACAACTACACGGCAGTGAGGAGAGAGGCAGAAAGAAATTTTGAAAAAGGGATTGCAGACAAATGTAAAACAGAACCAGGTCTATTCTATAAATTCATAAACAACAAATTGCAGGTAAAGGATAATATTCAGAGGTTGAAAATGGGAAATAGATTCACGGAAAATGAAAAGGAAATGTGTGAAACATTAAACGAAAAGTTCCAAAGTGTGTTTGTACAAAATGAAATCTTCAGGGAACCAGATACAATAAGAATTCCAGAGAACAACATAGAGCACATAGAGGTGTCTAGAGACGAAGTGGAAAAAATGCTCAAAGAGCTAAATAAGAACAAAGCAGTTGGTCCAGATGGAGTTTCACCATGGGTTCTGAGAGAATGTGCACCTGAGCTCAGCATCCCTCTTCAACTGATCTTTCAGGCATCCCTGTTTACAGGAGTTGTAGCTGATGTGTGGAAAAAGGCTAACATAGTTCCAATTTACAAGAGTGGAAGCAGGGAAGACCCCCTTAATTATAGACCGGTATCATTGACAAGTGTAATAGTCAAAATATTGGAAAAAATAATTAAAACTAAATGGGTAGAACACCTGGAGAGAAATGATATAATATCAGACAGACAGTATGGTTTTCGATCTGGTAGATCCTGTGTATCGAATTTACTCAGTTTTTATGATCGAGCAACAGAGATATTACAGGAAAGAGATGGTTGGGCTGACTGCATCTATCTGGACCTAAAAAAGGCTTTCGACAGAGTTCCACATAAGAGGTTGTTCTGGAAACTGGAAAATATTGGAGGAGTGACAGGTACGCTTCTAACATGGATGAAAAATTTTCTGACTGATAGAAAAATGAGGGCTGTGATCAGAGGCAATGTATCGGACTGGAGAAATGTCACAAGTGGAGTACCACAGGGTTCAGTTCTTGCACCAGTGATGTTTATTGTCTACATAAATGATCTACCAGTTGGTATACAGAATTATATGAACATGTTTGCTGATGATGCTAAGATAATAGGAAGGATAAGAAATTTAGATGATTGTCATGCCCTTCAAGAAGACCTGGATAAAATAAGTATATGGAGCACCACTTGGCAAATGGAATTTAATGTTAATAAATGTCATGTTATGGAATGTGGAATAGGAGAACATAGACCCCACACAACCTATATATTATGTGAGAAATCTTTAAAGAACTCTGATAAAGAAAGAGATCTAGGGGTGGTTCTAGATAGAAAACTATCACCTGAAGACCACATAAAGAATATTGTGCAAGGAGCCTATGCTATGCTTTCTAACTTCAGAATTGCTTTTAAATACATGGATGGGGATATACTAAAGAAATTGTTCATGACTTTTGTTAGGCCAAAGCTAGAATATGCAGCTGTTGTTTGGTGCCCATATCTTAAGAAGCACATCAACAAACTGGAAAAGGTGCAAAGACATGCTACTAAGTGGCTCCCAGAACTGAAGGGCAAGAGCTACGAGGAAAGGTTAGAAGCATTAAATATGCCAAAACTAGAAGACAGAAGAAAAAGAGGTGATATGATCACTACATACAAAATAGTAACAGGAATTGATAAAATCGACAGGAAAGATTTCCTGAGACCTGGAACTTCAAGAACAAGAGGTCATAGATATAAACTGGCTAAACACAGATGCCGAAGAAATATAAGAAAATTCACTTTCGCAAACAGAGTGGTAGACGGTTGGAACAAGTTAGGGGAGAAGGTGGTGGAGGCCAAGACCGTCAGTAGTTTCAAAGCGTTATATGACAAAGAGTGCTGGGAAGACGGGACACCACGAGCGTAGCTCTCATCCTGTAACTACACTTAGGTAATTACACTTAGGTAATTACCTATCGAGATCTGGGGTTGTTGCTGTTGCAAACTCGTTGGAAGAAGTGGTTAGAGGTGTTTGTTTGGGTTTAAACTGTTAGTAGATAGAGGTATGGGAATTGATTTGGAGGAAGGAGGTAATATTGGATAAAAGGATATAAGGTAATATAAGGTTTTGGATTCGCTGCGGGAGGAGGTAAGGCAGCTTAAGCAACGACAGGATGAAGCAAAGGAGGAGACCGGCATTAGGGAGACCCCGTCTTGGCATATTGTTAAGGACAGGGGTCTTAAGAAGACCTTGGCAAAACAGACACCTAATACCATAAAGATTACAAACGCATTTGATGTGTTGGAGGACGAGTGCTGTGGTGAACCTATGGTTCAGCGTGGAGGTAAGGGCATAGCGGCGAGGAACATTGAAGCGCGGGTCCCTCAAAGTGCCCCAAGAGAAAAGGGAGGATCGAAGCGAATTTTGGTTGTGGGAGATTCCCAGGTGAGGTATTTGGACAGAACGTTTTGTGCCAGTGATAAAGGGAACAGATTAAGGGTTTGCTATCCTGGAGCTGGTATTGGTGATATTGTTGGTAACATGAAAGATATTATGACGGGAAATGGGAAAAAAACAATTATTTGTATTAGTGCAGGGGGTAATGATGTTGGGAGAGTTAGAAGTGAGGAACTAATACAGAAATTCAAGACAGCAATAGAATTAGTTAGGAGCAAGGGAGGAATCCCGATCATATGTGGCATTCTTCCAAGAAAGGGAGTGGGAAATGAATGGATGTCGAGGGCACTTGGTGTCAATTGCAGGCTGGAAAGATATTGCAAATCTAATGCAATATCTTATATAGACAACTGGGAACACTTCTATGGAAGAAATGAAATGTATGCTCGGGATGGGGTGCATCTATCGAGAGCTGGGGTTGTTGCTGTTGCAAACTCGTTGGAAGAAGTGGTTAGTGGTGTTTGTTTGGGTTTAAACTGTTAGTAGATAGAGGTATGGGAATTGATTTGGAGGAAGGATGTAATAAAAGTATGTGTTTGCGGGAGAAAGGAATTGGCAAAATGATCAGGGAAAGAGAAGGGCCTCAAAATAACAATTCACTTAGGGTATATTACACAAACAGTAGAAGTCTAAGAAATAAAATTAACGAATTAAATGCTCTTGTCTGCACAGAAAAAATAGATATTATTGCACTTACCGAAACGTGGATGAATGTTGATAATAGAGAACTATTAGCCGAATATCAAATAAATGGATTTAAACTATTTCACACAGATAGATATATTAGACGAGGAGGTGGAGTAGCCATATACGTTAGGGACAATTTGAAATGTAGTCTCAAAGAGGGAATCAAAACTGAGCCACACACAGAAACTATTTGGATAGAATTAAACGAAAAAGCAAATAATATTATATTAGGAGTTATATATAGGCCACCAAATTTAGACAGAATGGAAGCAAAGCATCTATGGGATGAAATATCTAGGGCATCTAGATCTAACAGTATTTATGTCATGGGTGACTTTAATTTGAGTGGAATAAACTGGTTGAACAAAACAGGGAATAGTGAAGCAGAAGATTTTCTAGAATTAATTGACGATTGCTTTCTTACGCAACACATTAAGGAACCAACACGGGAAAATAATATTTTAGATTTAGTGTTAACTAACAGGGAAACACAAATTAATGACATCGAAATAGGGAGTGAGCTAGGGAACAGTGATCACAAAGAAATCAGATTTGGCATAGAATGGAATAGACCTGTAGGAGAAAATTCTGTTAAAGTGCCAGATTTTCGAAAAGCTGATTTTAATAGCCTAAGAATTTTTTGGGTCAAATTGATTGGAAAGTCTTGGGTATGGGGTGTGGGCCGGTCTTGGAGCGAGACATGAACCCAGCGATAGGTGATGTAAATGGGGATTTCGATGTAGATTCAATTTATAACGTATTTAAGAATATTCTAAACAAAGCACAGGAACGTAGTATACCACACAAATTGAATAGATCGATTACTAATGACCCAAAGTGGATAACAAAGAATTTGAAGAATCTTATAGGTAAAAGAGAGCTTGGTACAAGAGGATTAAAAATGGGGAGGTCACTTTAGAACAGGAATTCGTACAACTAGTTAGAAATGTTAAAAAGAGATAAGGAAAGCAAAAAGAAACTATGAAGTTCGTATAGCAGGGCAAGCAAAGACAAATCCTAAAGGGTTTTTTCAGTTATATCGAACTAAGACTAGGGAAAGGATAGGTCCATTAAAAACTGAGACAGGTCAAATAACAGATAGTGATGAAGAGATGAGTAGTATTTTTAATAAATATTTTGTATCTGTATTTACTAAAGAGGAACTTAACAATATGCCTTCAGCCCAACAAGTCTATGTGGGTGGGGACGAGGACAGGTTGACGAGTTTAGCAGTTACCAGGGAGGATGTTATTAAACAAATAGTAAAACTCAAACCAAACAAATCCCCAGGGCCGGATGAAGTGTTTGCCAGAGTGCTGAAAGAATGCAAAGAGGAGCTTTGTGACCCACTGTCAATCATATTTAATAAATCAATAGAGTCAGGCACAGTGCCAGAGTTTTGGAAAGTTGCTAATGTGATACCAGTTTTTAAGAAAGGAGATAGATCACTTGCGTCTAACTATCGACCAATTAGCCTAACGTCTATTGTGGGAAAGTTACTCGAATCTATAATAGCAAATAAAATTCGTCTTCATCTTGAAAAACATAAATTAATAATTGAGTCGCAACATGGTTTTATAAATGGCCGTTCATGTTTAACAAATTTGTTATCTTTTTATTCTAGCATAGTTGAGGCAGTTGATAGTGGTAAGGATTGTGATGTTGTGTACCTTGACTTTAGCAAAGCTTTCGATACAGTGCCACATGAAAGACTGATTAAAAAGATAGAGGCTCATGGTATTGGGGGTGCTATATTAAGCTGGATTAGGGCATGGCTATACCAAAGGAAACAGAGAGTTAGTATAAATGGAGTCAAGTCAGAGTGGGAAAATGTTGTAAGTGGAGTGCCTCAAGGCTCTGTCTTGGGACCTCTGTTGTTTATAATATATATAAATGATTTAGATTCAGGTTTGAGTAGCAACATTTGCAAATTTGCCGATGATACGAAAATCGGTAGGGAAATTAATTCGGAGGAGGACTCACTATCACTTCAAGTTGATCTAGATAGGGTTTTGAAATGGTCAAAGGACTGGCAGATGCAGTTTAATGCTGATAAATGTAAAGTTCTGAAGCTAGGTAATGATGATAGAGTTACAAGATACGAGCTAGATGGTGTTGAGATTGCGAAGTCGGATTGCGAAAGGGATCTGGGAGTTATAATTAGTAAGAATTTAAAACAAAAGGATCAATGCATAAATGTTCGTAATAAGGCAAATAGGACACTCGGATTTATTAATCGCAGCGTAAGTAACAAGACACCTGGTGTGATTCTCAAGCTATATCTTGCTCTGGTTAGGCCCCATTTAGATTATGCAGTTCAGTTTTGGTCGCCATATTATAGAATGGATATAAATTCACTTGAACGTGTCCAGCGTAGGATGACTAAGTTAATTCCCCAAATTAGAAATCTTTCATATGAAGAAAGATTAACAAAGCTTAATTTGCATTCACTGGAAAGGCGAAGAGTTAGGGGTGACATGATAGAGGTTTACAAGTGGATGAATGGACATAACAAAGGGGATATTAATAGGGTATTGAAAGTATCAACACAGGACAGAACGCGAAACAATGGGTATAAATTGGATAAGTTTAGATTTAGGAAAGACTTGGGTAAATACTGGTTCAGTAACAGGGTTGTTGATTTGTGGAACCAATTGCCGCGTAACATTGTGGAGGTGGGGTCCCTCGATTGTTTCAAGCATGGGTTGGACATGTATATGAGTGGGATTGGGTGGTTATAAATAGGAGCTGCCTCGTATGGGCCAATAGGCCTTCTGCAGTTACCTTTGTTCTTATGTTCTTCTTATGTTCTTATGTGCTTAGGGACGTCTCGAAAGCCTTCGACAAAGTGTGGCACACAGGCCTAAAATATAAGATATCTGAACTAGGGCTTCCTGAAAGATTTACTGCTACTCTCTGCAGCTTTATAGACAATAGAACTGCTAGGCTTAATATCGGCAGCTACTTGGGTGAAGTAATAGACCTGAAAAGTGGAGTACCACAAGGAAGCTGCCTCTCCCCCACTCTATTCAACATATATACAGCCGACCTACCCCAACCTCAACATCACATACGCTGACGATGTCACCCAAATAATTTGCCAACCGGGACCATCAAAGCCGCTACTAGCCGACAAGACCAATTGAACTCATAAACAACTTTGAGAAGCAATGGAAAATTAGCACCAACAAACAAAAGTTTCAGATAATACACATTGCGAAAAGAAACCCGGACCCCATCATCCTTGACAACCATCCGATCCAATATGCGGAGGTAGGCAGAATACTGGGACTTATGATAAATAGAACAGGGATACAAATTCATGTAAGGGACCGACTAAACAAAGCCAAAGCAGCATTAGGAAAACTGAGAAGATTCCGAAGCCTCAGTACTAACATTCAGATCCACCTATATAAGGCTCTAGTTCGGCCGCATCTTGAGTATCCCCCAGTACCACTACACACCATAAAGAAAACTAACATGCAGAAACTGCAAGCAGTACAGAATAAGGCGCTAAGGAGAGCAGCAAAACACCGTCCACCATATGATCAGACAATCCAGGAGCTCCATGAACTCCTGAACATACAGCCACTAAACATCAGACTGCAGCACCAAGCCATCAGGGTGTGGAACACCATCCAAATGTTAGAGGACCCAATGTTAGAAAGATTGCTCCAAGATGAGACGCCCGCTCCCACAGCTGGTGGCCCAAGATGAGACGCCCCGCTCCCACAGCTGGTGGCCCAAGATGAGACGCCCCGCTCCCACAGCTGGTGGCCCAAGATGAGACGCCCCGCTCCCACAGCTGGTGGCCCAAGATGAGACGCCCCGCTCCCACAGCTGGTGGCCCAAGATGAGACGCCCCGCTCCCACAGCTGGTGGCCCAAGATGAGACGCCCCGCTCCCACAGCTGGTGGCCCAAGATGAGACGCCCCGCTCCCACAGCTGGTGGCCCAAGATGAGACGCCCCGCTCCCACAGCTGGTGGCCCAAGATGAGACGCCCCGCTCCCACAGCTGGTGGCCCAAGATGAGACGCCCCGCTCCCACAGCTGGTGGCCCAAGATGAGACGCCCCGCTCCCACAGCTGGTGGCCCAAGATGAGACGCCCCGCTCCCACAGCTGGTGGCCCAAGATGAGACGCCCGCTCCCACAGCTGGTGGCCCAAGATGAGACGCCCCGCTCCCACAGCTGGTGGCCCAAGATGAGACGCCCCGCTCCCACAGCTGGTGGCCCAAGATGAGACGCCCCGCTCCCACAGCTGGTGGCCCAAGAGCCTCGATCTCTGGATGAAAACCCTGCCCACAGTCTATAATCCCCAGATGAGATATACATGAGTATATATGAACAGTTCATATATGAGTATGTATGAACAACTCGATAATAATAATAATAAAACAAAGAGCCTTAAACAGAACATGTGTACTCACCTAGTTGTGCTTGCGGGGGTTGAGCTCTGGCTCTTTGGTCCCGCCTCTCAACCGTCAATCAACAGGTGTACAGTTTCCTGAGCCTAATGGGCTCTATCATATCTACACTTGAAACTGTGTATGGAGTCAGCCTCCACCACATCGCTTCCTAATGCATTCCATTTGTCAACCACTCTGATACTAAAAAAGTTCTTTCTAATATCTCTGTGGCTCATTTGGGCACTCAGTTTCCACCTGTGTCCCCTAGTGCGTGTGCCCCTTGTGTTAAACAGCCTGTCTTTATCAACCCTGTCGATTCCCAAGAGAATCTTGAATGTGGTGATCATGTCCCCCTTAACTCTTCTGTCTTCCAACGAAGTGAGGTTTAATTCCTGCAGTCGCTCCTCGTAGCTCATACCTCTCAGCTCGGATACTAGTCTGGTGGCAAACCTTTGAACCTTTTCCAGTTTAGTCTTATGCTTGACTAGATAGGAACTCCATGCTGGAGCCGCATACTCCAGGATTGGTCTGACATATGTGGTATATAATGTTCTGAAAGATTCCTTACACAAGTTTCTAAAGGCCGTTCTTATGTGGAAGAACGGCGTGTGTGTGTGGAAGCATCGGCGTGTGTATATATGAATGCTACTCAGTATTCATCTATAGACATCCATATATGGTGAAACACATGTGAAGAACCTCTCACACACTCACAGCTCCCTGACAAGAGGGAGCCAGCTTAGCTTAGCTGCCAACACCCACACATCGTGTCAGCAAGGCGGACAGCCCGCCTGCTTTCATACCTCTCACTGTATTTCCCACTTCTATACTTCCCTTCACCTATGCCTCTCCTTTCTCTTTACTCCCCCCCCCCAAAAAAAAAAAAGGCTGTAACTGAGTCCATGTAGAAAACGACCGCAGAGGGAACTTGTCGAAGGAGTCGACAAGTTTCTAGTAAACTTGTCGACTTGCAACAGTTCCCCAGCCAGGCACGAATGAGCAGGGGAGAGTTTCCAGGTCTGACAGAAGGAAAAAGGAGCTGCCGCAGATGTAGATGGTGGCTGATGTTTGCGGGACCCATCCGTGTAAACCTCCAAGTATCCAGTATAAGGAGGCTCGTAGGTCTGCAAAAATTAAAGGGGCCAAACCCTCTTAAAACCCTCATCTCTTCTCCTCACCTCTAAGATGAGGCTTGGAAAAGTTGACAGAAATGAGCTCTTCAGCCCACGGAGGCACCGATGTGATGATCTGGCCAGGGGTGAGTACAGGGACGGGAAGAGAAACTGAATATGCATTCAAGAATGCATTCAAGGCCCGGACGACGTCGGCACATTCCACCAGCTAGCCTCGAAGAAGGCTAGAGGCCAGTAAGTGGATGGGTAGCAGGGAGACGCACTATCCGTTGGCGGCAGTGAGCGAGAAGACGTTCAAAGCTCAGGGGCCATAGACCCGACTCGGCATGGAGAGAAAGAACTGGCGAGGATGACATAGCTCCTAGCGCTGAGCGAAGGGCACCATTTTGAATGGTATCCAGCCTTGCCAAGACAGATGCTGCTGCTGAGCCATAGACTTCACTCGCATACATGATCTTGCTACGAATGAAGGCCTTATAGTGAGCAGGAGCGGAGTC
>WNGS01011809.1:0-13188 GCA_020271785.1 Procambarus virginalis
AAAAATGAACAAAAAAAAAAGAACACAAATAAAAATAAGAAAAAAAAGTGGGAAAGAAAAGAATAAAGGTAAAATTAAAAAATAAATAAAAAAAGTAATAGAAATGAAATAAAAAAAAATTAACTAATATCTGTGATTGAGGGGAGTTGAAATTTGTGGCATATGTTGGTGAAAAGAATATAATGCGTAATAAAAACTGGGCCGTAACACCTGTAATGAGAATAAATTTGTTATATTAGTGAAATAAGAGAAATTATGGTAATGGCATGTGGCTAAGATACAAAAAAAATAAAATTCATTAGTGTACTATTAAGTTAACAAGAAACGTAAATAATAGAAAATCCGAATAAAAGTAGATCTATAAAAATCTCAACAACTAGGTCGTGATATTTGTGGTGAGATAAAGAATTAAAATGTTTGTTGTTTTTTTTGGTGGGGGGGGGTAAAATGTGTAAGGTCGCAAAGGATAAGTTTAGATAGTTAAGACTAAATTGTGTGTACCAATGTAAATGCAACACAATGAGTGGAGTCTTGGAGGCGTGACAATCGTAAAAATTAAAATCATTATGTATTAAAGGTGTAGTTAATTTTGAAGTATTACATACATGAATGAATTCAGTGATAATAAATAAGGAATATAATTATGGTGATGTAGTAAGATAGATAGTGACTAAACGTTTATGTGAATGGGCGTAAATGATATAGGATTGTGTGCAATTGAAAGCGGCTCAAAGGGATAAATGAGGTGGGAAGAGTAATAAAGATACATGGTGTATTAAATAATGTGGTATTGGTGGTAAAAATCGATCTTCATATGAACGTTGGATTCGAATTAAGTGTCAATGATAATGTGATGTGTTAAGACAGAGATAGAATAATAAGAAGAACTGTCATTATATATGTAAGGTGGGAGTACGCGAAGTGATGTGTTTTGTGGTGAATTAAAAAAAGAATAAAATATGTATTATATGTATGGATTTATGAAAATAAATTTTAAAATGGTATGTAAAAGAATTGTTAGCGGATATTGTTTAAAACTGAATATTGTTTTAATTAATTTGATTAAGTGTGGAAAATTAAAGAAATTGGATGGACAATTTAATAAGTAATAATCTAGCTAATATTGTAGTTAATATACATGTACAGTCAGTCATATTCGGTTTCTAAAATTAATAATAATATGGTGGATCGTTTACATGAAAAAATGTGAAAAAAAAGGGACAAAAAATAAAATATCTCAGTGCGAAGTTAAATTTGATAATAACTCCAGGGAAAGTAATAAAGGATAGAAAGCCGGAAACATGAGGTACATACAGATTTTATAGGATAGAAATATTGAAAAATTAAAAAATAAAAAGAATAGTTGGCATCAATCTCTGATTAGGTAATCAGCTATTATTAAACTAGAGTTCGGGAACGGAATAGTTACGGGACTAGACATATATAAAAAATATTGTTAGAAAAATGAGAAGAAATATTGTCGTCGAATCGTAATAAGGATTGCATGAAAATAAAGAAACATTGAATACTGAAAACATTATCTTTATTGCATTATTTTTGTTGAAGTGCTAGGTGATTAAAGTAAAAATGTGAGGAGGAAATGACGTTTCCCTTTCTGAAACACATTGGGTTGATGATGTTGACAATAGTTTCCTGTCGCATAAAAATGACTAAAACTATGTTTTCTTAGAAAAATTCTACTTTAATCATTATATATGGAATGGATCGAAGGTTAGGGAAGAGGGTCCACATTGGTAAGTACAGTGCATACAAGTCTTAACCTTCCTTGCCTTATACGGGAACTATGTTTTTTATGAAATATAAGGGAAACTTTGCAAATTTAGTGGGAGGTATACGGTTTGAATATAAGAGGGGAAAAAGAATTACACTCTTCCAGACACTAAGGGCACTCGGGCGAGATGGACCATTGAAGCCGACATAGCTACACGCTACACAACACAAACTAAACAAGGACACGAAATATGGCAGATCGCATCACACCCACAAGAGTTAAGATGAAACTAATAATACATAATAACAGAAAATGAAACAGACGATTAATGGAAATCACTGTTAGATTCTGGTGACACTTTGTATAGTCGGACAAAGTAAAATAGATGTATGAAGGTAATGTATAGAATTAAAGGAGAAAACAATCAACTCGTAACGACAAAAGCAGAAAGCAGGACAGTACCAGGCAAGGATTGATGAATGGGTGTAGGAACAATTGAAAAATAATACATAGGCTACAAGGGTAGAAGCAGAACACAGGAAAGCGAGCGCTGGCGCTAAGTGGTATATTCATGTCTAGATGTCAGTGGGGTTATACAGACGGAATGAAGACTTAACAAATAAGGGAATTAGGAAAAAAGGTAGAAAATATGGAGAGAAATCGGGGAGAAGTTTGTACTTACTGGATGGAAAAATATTGATTATGATAGCTTGGATAACGATTGATACAGCGGATCGAGGTTTAACAACTAAAGAAAAGTAAAATATTGATATATAACAAAAAAAAAAGGAGGAGAGAAACAAGAAACGAGAGAATAAACTAATAGGTAGAGATGAAGTGAAAAGAGAAGATAGATGAAAAATAATATACGAAAAGTTGGTAATAAACTAAGGATAAAAAACTAATACAAATGGAATTTAAACACAGCACAGGTGGACTGGCGAAGGAAGCCAAGAGAGTTGTAAAACTCATTAAAGATTGTGAGACTGGTAGGTGACAGCAGTGAAACCCATTCAGAGCAAATGATATACAAGCAGAGCAGTGGTGTCTCTAGAGTGTTTGTGTGTTAGGAGCTTTGAACTGGGTCCTAGCTTTTCTTACCA
The DNA here is from genome assembly GCA_020271785.1 of Procambarus virginalis. Lineage (NCBI taxonomy): Eukaryota > Metazoa > Arthropoda > Malacostraca > Decapoda > Cambaridae > Procambarus > Procambarus virginalis. The sequence goes on from WNGS01011809.1 coordinate 2,836, forward strand.
TCTTATGCAGAGTGTCAGTCAGGCCAGCCGTGCATGCTATTAGGCACGTCGGAGTGATTGGTTCGTCGTATGGAAAGGTAGGTGGATGAATGTGGGGTCGGAATGGCGAACTCTAAACGATGGGTGGGCGGTGGCCATAGAATAGAAAAAACCAGTAGAAAAGAAGTTCAAATGGAATATTACTTTTGTCCTGCGGATCAGGGTTATTAGTATATTATTAGGAAGCATCGTAAAGATTTGGGGTGTGGATGAAGTCTGACATATTGGGGGAGGGTAGGGTGGGGTGGGGGAGTAGGGTGTAGGGGAGGTAGTAGTGTGTACCTAAGCTCTGCCTATGCCGGTATGGCTGGGTGGGGAGTAGGGCGCCACGGCTATAATCAAAAACCGATATTCCCCCCCTGTAAGGCTTGGGCAAGGGGAGTGTATGGGGTGACAAAAAAAAGAGGCCACGATAGGACAAGCGTAAGGGGATAGCAAGGAGGAAGGTGTACTGACGACCAGGGTCCCTAACCTGAACGGGCCAATGCAATCTGATGGGAGAAGAGTGATTGCGAAAATAAATAGGGAGCATATGGAGCCTGAGACGAGGACGTTGGAAAAAGAAGTCAAAATGGGTTACAGGGACTGGCAGGTACTGAAATCACAAGGGTTACGTGAAATTCTAAGAACAAGGAAAAACAAAATATAAAGGCGAAAAGAAAAGAAGAAGGGTGGGAAAGCCCATGCAGATGTTTGCGGATTGTCAAGAAAGCCAGTGTAAATCAGTGAAAAAACTGCAGACAAATAGTATGCTGAGAAAGTTGGAGACACTGAGGATGGACGATAGAAGGCGGAGAAGGTCATATGACGGTTGTAATAGATGGTCAGTAGCATCTTAAGAATGAAAAGCAGAGAATGACGTGTATGTGTGTGAGGGGGTGAAGTTAAGGATTTGTGGGAACTGAATCAGTGAAAAGGGCTGAGCTTAAAGAAGGCGGGTACTAATTGGAAATATAAATGTGTTGAAGGGGTGATAATGTACAAGGGAAATATCAAAGAAGGGTGCATAGAAGACTTACGGTTACATATAAAGGTTTGACAAGGAGGATGAATAAAAATTAGTGAAAAAGGATGTGGCGATTTCGCGAAAAAAGAAGAGGAATGAAGGTAGGGGCATTACAAGGATGACATAGGCAGAATGATAGAAACATTTAGAGGTCGAATGGCGAAAAAGGAAAAAGGACTGGTTCGGAAAAGCTTAATCAGAAAAAGTCATGCAAATGTAAAATGGAAACATAAGGAGTGCGGAAGAGGATGAAAGGAAAAGATAACATATAGGCTTAGTGAAGTAATGAATGGAAAAACACAGAGAGAAAGGAGATAGGAGGTGGATTATAAAAAAAACGGTTACATCGTACGGAGAAAGTCAATAATAAGGTAGATACGTATGGCTGAGGATATGAGGAGGATGGCAGAACTAAGGAATAAAAGGTACGTTAAGAAAGTGTCGAAGGGGATACATCTGCCATGAATATAATATTGGTAATAAAAATATGTCGTCAGAAAATAATGGAAGTAGAGAGTGGATATAAAGATGGAAGGAAAAGTCTAACACGTTGTAAAGCCAAAATGAAGCAAAGAGTAAAGTAGCAATAGGCGTCAAATTGATATGAAAGATAATAGTTAACAAGATAAGAGGAAATGGTATGAGAAAAAGGTGAATCGCATGAGGGAAATGCAAATTAAGACAAAAATGGGAGTAGAAGAAAGAGTAAGGCGGCGGAAAATGTTCAATACATACAAAATTAAGAATAGGGGTACATGGTCGAAAAAAAAATAGTGGGAATAAACGGATGGACAAGATTAAAAGAACATGGAGTGAGTAGAGAGAAAAGGGGAAAAAAAACAGGTGTGAAAAGATGACGTAAAAATGGCAACAACGGAAGTAAGAAAGAATGTTGAAGTGTAAGAAAAAAGGGTAAGTTAGTAAATGGAAGGATAAGACCAGTGTGATTGTGGGGGAAGGATGATTGGCATTAATTACATTAAAAGTTTAAAATGTAGATAGATAGGAAAAGTAGAAAGTGAATATGTAACAATGTGATGAAGTTGAGGAGGAGGGTACCAAATAGAAAAAAGACTCAAAACCAGACAGTGAAAAAAGAAAAATGGGGCATATTGTATCAGTTACAGTGCAGTAGTGGTTAAAGATAGCATTGGCGGAGCTGTAAATGGGAGGCTAAGCTAAGATAAAAAACATCAAAATCTAGTTGGGTGGCGGGATTGGTAGTGTAGAGCGTTTAACTGGCACAGCAGGGCTGAGGTTAGTAGGAGAGAGGACAAGGGAAAAAAAATGGAATAAAAATGCCTGATGCTTTTAGTGATATTAACCACAAATGGCATTATGGAAATAAGTGAATAAAAAGTGACATAGTAAAACAAGGGGAAAGTGGGATCACAAGAAGGGATGAAAAAGGAAAGTCTGTAGTAATCAAGAAAAGAAAGTGGGACAAAATGGGGAATCAAAAGTGAAAAATATAGGATAATGGAAGCGATAATGAGCATAAAGTGAAATATAGAGAGAGTGATAAGTTGAAGTGAGTGGCGCATATAAATAATTGGGATTGCTGTTATGATAAAAATTGTAAATAGAAGTAAAAATGTAAGATGTGGAGGGGAAATAAAAAAAGTGTGTTTAAAACAAAAGCAAGAGGACTAATAAAGTGGCTAGGGGGACGTAAATAAGTAAAAAAGCTAAGTAAAGAATAAGTGATAATTAAAAGAAATAATAATATTTTAATAAGGAAAAGTGTATAAGGTAGTAATGAGTAGTGATAGAATTGAAGAAAGAAAAAAGAGAAATTAAATTAGTATTAAAGGCAAATAATCGTGTATATCAGAGTAACTGGCACAAGTGGCATCCATTCACCACGACATGGACAAACAAAGTCAACTATGGGTCAAGTGACCCATCTTTTTCTCCACAGGCGAAAGTGCCACCACCACCCACATAACTTACCAATAACATATGTATATTAAAATAACTGTATACAGTTATATAGACATATATATAATATTATAATATTTGCATATATAGTAACCCAAACCAACTGGAGTGTGTGGAGGCTGCCATAAGTCCCTTCGGAGGTTGTACTGTATGTAACATTTGTAACAAAAGATTTCACCTGAGATGTACAGAATTACCTACACAATATTCAAACAGACTAGGTACATACTGGATCTGTCCAATGATAGACTGATGTGTAAACTCGACACTAATAATGACATTCCTGAAGTACCCAGGCTACAATTCACAAAAAAAAACTACCAGAAATATACGCAGAGTATATAAAGAGACAGCATGAACTCTGAGCACACCAGGGACTGAGATTTAGAGAGCCAAAGTGGCAATGTAGAAGGACAGATGTCGAGGTACACAAAAATGAATGCAGAATTGTAGAGCAAACTGGTGATATGAATTATGATGATATATATTAAAAACAAAAAAAAAAAGGGTGGAGCGAAAGGACAAGCAAATCTAATTAATTTCCATACCTAAAAAGGTTCTTGTCATATTAAATATTCTGCATTAATTTATTGTGTAAAATAGAAAAATAAAAAAATGTAATTATAAATTGAACATTCTGGATAGATAATTATAAGTAAAAGGTTGTGACTAAATAATTTAATGCTGTATGCTCAAATAAGAATCATGAGATAATTTTACATGGCCAAATTTTGGTGGAATTCTGTAGATAGGTGTAAATTTCTGAAATTGTTATAATTAATCTTTGTGATGTCTTTTTATAAAGGAGTATGAATAATCGTAAAAGATAATAGGTACAGTTGTTATGTTACTGAATCTGTCTACTGAAATAATGTAAATAAGGTGAATTATAATTGTAAAAAAAGGTTATAATGAATACAAATGTATAAGAAAAATGAAATTGGGAAGAATCTCGTAAAAATAAGACAATGCTTGCGTTGTGGGGTTTATAATTTATTGAAAAAATATTTATAAATAAAAAATATATAAGGGTAATAGAATATATCGTATACAATATACTTTTAAATATGTTCTATAATGTTTAAAATTCGGCGTAATTGAAGTGTTGCTCTGTGGGGTGGGGTAATTTAGTGACTTTGCTGGAGAAAGTTGGGCTCAAACACGGGGAAATCACAATAATCTGCAGTTGTGGTAAACAGTCTGTTTGTAAAAGTGTAGGGGACAGGATGACAAGTTTGTAAAATTTATGTTGAATGTAATATAATAATTACATTGACATGCTTAAATAATTAAGGGATTCATGATCTTATTACTGAGCTTGAAATGTTTTATAATATTACGATCCGATAGTATAGCTATATTAGAGAAATATCAAATTTAGCTATTAAAAATATACTGATGGTATATTATAAACGCCTGTGAGGAGTTAAGTAGTTTTCTGAGGAAGTAAAAATAAAATGTGTAGGGCCTCGTGGTATGTGGGGTAAAAAAAATTGATTGTCCCCTAAACAACTTTAACATTATACTTTTTCATCGTACTTCCTCTAACACAATCCAACTCTCTTAACTGTTATGTTACACGTCACTTTCACTGTTCATCGTTACCCAATGCTCCTATATTTGATATTATCTTAGGACTTAACATGAAGAATGGTTGGACACACTGGCGTAAGCCCACGTGGTCTCAAGTGTTTTCTTGTCTTTAACTCAAAAGTGCAATCCTGTAATTTCTGTCAGTCAAACTTTTCCTACGGGTCACTATCACTGGTGATCACGATGGCCGTAATCCAGGTTGAATACATAAAAAGCCCGGTTTACTTAACAGTGTTTTTTCCCGGAGATGCGAAACGAAGCACGTACCGCTCCCCTAACCCGCGAACTAAAAGCCCCCTCACTAATTGTGAAGTTTACGGGCTAACCCAGCTTTAACTATCACAACAACTAAATTAAGGTCTAATAGTTAACTAAGGTTAATCCACCAAATAAACGTTGTGATGGAGGGGGTTAGATCTCTGGATATTTGTGTAAAGTAAATCTCTACTAATGCTAATACATCATGGGTGGATAAGAGTACCGTAATCTCGAGTGAATCAAGGATATTAATAATACTTTGAAATGTGGCGGCTGTATGGGAGTACTAAATGTAAAACAAAATAAGTAAGAGCTGATTTCAATTTACTAACTAATAATGAAAAACTCGACAAAAAGTTTAGTTAAAAAACTGCACTCTATTTGAGTAAAGTTTTGGGACTAATACGCTAAAATATGTGTAAAATTTGGTTCATGGCGAGCAAATTACAGTTTTTGTGGCATCTATAATTGTTTAAAAGGTAATTAAAATGAAGGTACTTTCTTGCAGCGTTGTGTTGACAATCGATAAAAAGTATAGCTATTTTAAATGCTATTTCAACGTGTAGTGAGTTAATTGAAAGAGAATTTAATGATAATATGAATACTTTTGGTAGGGCCTGTCTAGTAGCATAAATGTTGGAATTTTTACACAAGCTTCGTCATTGTGATTGACGGTAAGGATCAATGCTGGCCCGCGTAATCAAGTTGGTCCTTACATATTACGATGGTGTACAGATTCTGAATGATTCCTTAAAAAAGATCCTGAACGCCGTTCTGATGTTAGCCAGCCCCTCGATATGCCGCAGACTTTATGCTCATTTATGTGGGCTTCAGTAACAGTTTGGTGTGATATCGACTTCTAGATCTTTCTCTGTGTTCGTTTCACTAAGTACTTCATATCCTATTATGTATCTTGTGTCTGGCCTTTTGTTTCCACTGCCTAGTTTTCATTTACTTGGGTTGAACTTCAACAGCCATTTGTTGGACCATTCACTCAGTCTATCTAGGTCATCTTGTAGCCTCCTACTATCATCCTCTGTTTCAATCCTCCTCATAATTTGGCATCGTCGGCAAACATTGAGAGGACCGAATCTATACCCTCTGGGAGATCATTTACATATACCAGAAACAGTATAGGTCAAGGACTGACCCCTGCGGGACTCCACTTGTAACGTCTCGCCAATCTGAGACTTCACCCCTCACACAGACTCGTTGTCTCCTGTTGCTTAGGTACTCCTCTATCCACCGGAGTACCTTCCCTTTCACTCCAGCCTGCATCTCCAACTTTCGCACTAGCCTCTTGTGTGGCACTGTATCAAAGGCTTTCTGACAATCCAAAAATATGCAGTCTGCCACCCTTCTCTTTCTTGCCTTATTTTTGTTGCCTGGTCGTAGAATTCAAGTAACCCTGTGAGGCAGGACCTGCCATCCCTGAACCCATGTTGATGCTGTGTTACAAAGTTCCTTCGCTCCAGATGCTCCACTAGTTTTTTCGCACAATCTTCTCCATCAGCTTGCATGGCATGCAGGTTAGGGACATGGTCTGTAGTACAGTGCCTCCTGTCTATCCCCTTCTTGTATATCGGGACTATTTTTTTTGTCCCCTAACTCCCCTTGCCACTTCGGGGGGGTATAGGGTTTTGATATAGCTGGGCACCGATCCCCCCAGCCATAGGGCATGGCGAGATGGTACCACTAAGCATACCTAATACCCTAACAACACACAAACTAAAATACACAAATATGGCAGATCTCATCACACCCACAAGAGTTAAGATGATACTAATAATATATAATAACCTGAAAATAAACATAATATTAATGGAAAATTCTTTTATATTGGTTTTTCTTTATATGGGACACAGCACACATAGGTAGAGGTGCACAGTATAACATTAAAAAGAACAAACGCTGAAGGCCAAAGCAGCAAGCTGCCTAAGCGGCAGGATTGATGACTTGACATCGGCATACATGGAAAACTAGACACAGTGGAAGCTCCTAACAAAGCCCCGGAGCGGGAGGGATATCATGTATGCGCATGGGGTCCCTCCGGCCGCCGCCTTATCCACTCGCGGGCTTCGGCCAGGTCCTCCACCCTCTTGTGAGAAGCCATTGGGAGAAGTGGTACTCCGGATGACAACTCTGCTTAGATAGTTGGCTACCAGCTATCGTGGCTGCGGTTCACCTAAGCGAGACTATATTGACCCTTATGCACCCTGTGCACAGTGATCCTGGGACTATGGTGGTCTGCCCCGTGACGTGGTCTTGGACCATATTCTATATATTGAATATGTCCAGGTCAGGGCCTTCACAGAGCAGATCTCTAGGTCGCTCTTGGTGAGACCCATATCCATTAAACCACGTGCACTCTCCTTGCACCATCCTCCTCTCCAATTAAGGGTTATTGAAGAGGCGGATGCTGTATGCTTCCCGGTATACTCCCGGACCTTCTGCAGGATCTCGGGGGTGCCGTACTTGTCGCACTTGCTCTGATGTGGACGGGAGAGTGGGAAGTTATCAGCTGAGACCTGGGTGTCTAATATGAAGGCCTCGTCACCTTTGCAAGCTATGATGTCAGGCTTGCAGAAGGTCCCTCCATCTGGTATACGGACTTCGCGTTCCACCTCGAAGCCTCTTTGCCGCAGGCGGCCGGCTACGAACCGGGTGATATCGTCATGACGTTTCACCCGAGCCCCGTGCGTCTTGTGGCATGCCTGGGATATGTGGCCCAGGGTTCCTGGTTTCCGACAGGCATCGCAGAGACCAGAAGCCTCGGGTCTACCCCTGGCTGCTCTAGACGGCGTGGCCACAGCGTTTGCCCGGATCTGGATGGCGTGAGCAAAATCTCCTCCGCTTAGCAGACGGGTACCGGATGCGACCCACTTGTGGCAGGAAGGTACCTCACAAGAGGACGCGAGGCCGGCCCCATCAACCATGCTGTACAGTTTTGCTTTCCACCTCTCGAGCACTCGGTCGTTCTGTTGGACGGGGTTCCGGCAGCCGTGGTCGGGTCTACCCATCGCCGCATTCGCGCTTGGAACGCGGGTAGGAGAGCCGCTGCCACTACCACTGGATCCTCCGACTCTACTAGCGCCCCGAGCCGCTTGTTCTTTTGCAGCCGGATCGATGTGGCAAAGTCGGGTATTCCTAGTCCACCGTCTTTCACGTCCGCGTGGATAAAGGCATTGGGAGTATCGTGAGGCAGCCGCAGCCAGCCACGAGTGGCGTGCCGCAGCCGCCGGTCAAGCCTCGCCAACTCCGTTTTAGCCACACGTCCGAGGACAAGGCGGTGGTTCATCTTGGGGATTAGGTGGTGCTTAAGTAGGTATAACCTCTGTTGGGGTTTGAGTGGCGCCTTCGTGATGTTGGTCAGGCCGTCCTCAAACAGGGAACCGTAGGATAAGCGTCTGCCCCCGGCCCCGATAAGAATCCCTAAGTACTTATACTCGTCCGCCACGCTCATAGTACCGATTGCATCGTCCCCGACGTAGTATGCCTTCCTAGTGGGGACATGCCACGTCTTGCGGTGTGCATCGATCGCTATGCTTAGCGTACGGCATTTTGCAGCGTTTACTTTAAGACCAGAGCCACGCAGTGTGTGGCAAATACTCGTTATGAGTGTCTGTAGTCCGGCAGCCGTTTCCGCTGCCACAACCAGATCGTCCGCGAACGCCAGTGCTGATACCTTTTCTCCCCCAGTCCGACCCTAGCCCCAGATCCTTAGCCCTGGTAATTGCCTCATCAATTATCAGGTTGAAGAGAAATGGAGATAGGGGGTCACCCTGTTTCACCCCCTAGTGATCAGGATGTCCTTCGACTTCTCCCTTGGCTGGTTATCACGGTTGAGGACCGATCATAGCCCGACATTATATATGTCCTTAAAGGCTTTGGGATGCCTTTGCGCTTCATGGCCCGATGGATGGCCGGATGGGAGACGCTATCGAAAGCCTTCTCCATATCCAGAAACGCTAGGTGCGTGTTGTGCTTGAGCGCACGAGCCTCAGCTAGGAGGGCGTCCAGGATCACCAGGTTTTCAGGGCATCCGTCCACGGGAACGAAAGCCTTCTGCCGCCTGTCGATCCTGACCGCCCCGGAGAGCCTGCTGCTCAGGATCTTGTGGAACAGCCTCACTATCGTAGATGACATGGTTATGGGGCGATAGTGGGAAGGTGAGTCTGGGTAACTGCTTTCCAAATATCTGGCAGTTCCCCTGTTGCCAGTGATTTGTTATACACTATGGAGAGTGGTAGGCACAGTTCTCTCGCTCCTTCCTTTAGAACCCATGGGGAGATTCCATCTGGGCCTATAGCCTTTGTCACATCCAACTCTAGTAAACACTTCCTTACCTCCCCGCTGGTAATCTCAAAGTCTTCCAGTGGTTCCTGGTTAGCTATTCCCTCTCTTACCTCTGGAATTTCTCCTTGCTCGAAGGTGAAGACCTCCTGGAATTTCTTATTCAACTCCTCACACACTTCCTTGTCATTGTAGTGAATCCTTCCGCCCCTATCCTTAGTTTCATAACCTGTTCCTATACTGTTGTTTTTCTCCTGATGTGGCTATGCAACATTTAGGCTGAGTCTTTGCCTTGCTTGCGATGTCATTTTCGTATTGTCTTTCTGTCTGATAATCTGTGGTAAGGCAAGATACATGAAAACACAAAATATAAAAAATACTTTAATGAATCTAGAAAACAAAATAAAATAAAGTCAAAAATGTAAAAGAAAAATACATAAAAGATATAATAAATTGAAAAGGGGGAACTGGTTACGTTAACAAAGTAAATTGTGCTGGGAATATATGCGCTAGCTATAAACCTCTTCTTTGATCACACGAGGTGGTTCAAATTAGGTGTTCACAGCAGGAGCACGAGATATAATCTGGCTGAGAGAACTGCAAGGGACTCCAACAATGACTGGCGATGAAATGTGATTGGCGTGTAGCGGGGGTGGTGTGTTGGGTGGCGGCCAATGAGAACGCAGAACGGCCGCAAGTCGCTAGTTTGGCTGGGAGTAGTAGTTGACAAGTCGACCAGGTGTGCAGCAGGTGCTGGAGAGGGAGGGAGGAGGGAGTTGCAGTTGCGTGTGGCTGTCTTGATATATACGTTAAGCCACTATAAAACGTATCTTGCATATTGTTGAGAACGTGATGAAGTGAGGAAATAGCAGGCTCAATCTCTGGGAAGAGAGATTATTGTCACAATACAGAAAGGGAAACTATGAGGGGATAAGAAAATTTCTGGCAGAAATAGCATGGGAAACAGAGCTCAGGGGAAAGACGGCTCAAGATATGATGGATTACATCACGCAGAAGTGCAAGGACGCAGCAAACAAATTTGTCCCAGTCCAAAAGGAAAACAGAGAAATGAAAATGAGAAACCCATGGTTTAATCAGAGATGTAGGCTAGCTAAGCAGCAAAGTAAAAGGGCATGGAGAAACTATAGGAATAACAGGACACTGGAGAGCAGAGAAAGATACCAGAATGCCAGGAATGAATATGTCAGGATGAGAAGAGAGGT
>WNGS01011819.1:0-12572 GCA_020271785.1 Procambarus virginalis
CATGCTTCAAAATCTCAAAAAGATAGTTCATTACATATTACCAAGGCTGATAAGTCAAATGCAGTAGTTATTTAATAAAGATGACTATGTCCGAAAAATGGAGTTACTCCTGGAAGACAGGATACTTATCTTGATTAATAGAGATCCTACTGAAAAAGTGATTGCACATTTAAACAAATCTCTTAAAACTGTGTGTAAAGGTGATAAAGAGTGATATCTAGCTATAAGTCGATCCCCCTCTCTTCCTTACATGTATGGTCTTATAAAAACTCATAAGCCAAATAATCCGGCAAGGCCGATAATTAGTTCAATTGGTTCGGCGGCTTATAAACTTTCTAAGTGGTAGTCAAGGTTTTGTCCCCAATAGTTGGTACTATTTCCAACTCACACTTGACAAACAATGTGGACTTAGTTAATAAGCTATCCACAACTGAATTTAAATTTGATTTTAAACTAATAAGTTTCGATGTGACCTCTTTATTCACTAAAGTACCCGTTGATGACCTGTTAGAATTTCTACGTGAGGAACTACCTAAATATAATTTGAACTTGCAGACCAATAAAGTATTAGAACTTATCAAATTGTGTATAAAAGACAATTATTTTAGTTTTAATGGAAAATTTTTCAAACAAACATTTGGAATGGCGATGGGCAATCCTCTTCCCCCGTTTTAAGTAATTTGTATATGGAATTCTTCGAAACAAAAATCTTATCCAGTATTATCCCGGCTAATGTAGTTTGGTTTAGGTATGTTGATGATATTTTGTGTTTATGGCCGTGTGACAAAGACCATATAGTTTTTCTTAATGAACTCAATTCTTTGGTACCTTCAATAAAATTCACTTGTGAGACTGAGGTGAATGGTAGCTTCCGTTTTTGGACATTATGATTCATAGAGTCACTAGAAGTTCAAATTTAATGTGTATAGGAACCTACCAACGTGGGGTCGTATGTTCATTTTTATTCGAATCATCATATAGTAAAGTTAAACGGCAGTATTTTCAGGAATGTTTCTACGAGCTTTGAGGGTGTGCAGCCCTGAGTTTTTTGATGAAGATTGCTATAATATATGAAATCGGGAAGAGTTTACAATATCCTAAGAGGTTTTTGGATTTCTCGTTTGAACAAGCCAAGCGTACGTTTTATATCACATCCCTAAGGCGAAACCAGAAATTATTAACTCATTGGTTGTACCTTATGCGAGTGGACTTGAAAAATTGTCTTTGATTTTTAAGAAACTTAATATAAATTTGGTGTTCACTAATAGTACGATCAAATCCAATTTAATAAAAACTCCCCTGATACAGCAGGTTGCGTGTATTCAATTCCCTGCAATGATTGTGATTCTGTGTACCTTGGACAAACAGGAAAGTCTTACAATTGCGGTTGTCACAACATGCTTATAGTATTAGAACTGCCCAAACGTCTAATGCATGTATATCTACATACGAATTTATGCGATCACAATATTAACTGGAATGGTGCAAAAGCATTACCATTGTGGGGATTTCGTGGAACGGAATTTGATTGAGTCTGCTCTAATCAGTCAGTGTCCAAATCTTCTTAATGTTAGTACTGGAATGTACAAACTTGATCCATTTTTAAGTTATAATATTGCACAACAGTTTAAAAAAACTGTAATTGTTAAAGAGGCTTACAATGTCTCATTATAATTTTATATTTATATATTCATTTATTGCATGTTCATGAGGCTTTTCTTTAATCTTTCATCCTTTTTCTCTGACCGCTTAATCCTCTTTGACCATTCTAAGCTAAGCTTTACCTGTCTCTGGTTAATTCTTTCCCTAGGGTTGGGTTGGTCAGGTGTCGGCCTATATATCCTCCCAATTCCCTTCTCTTCTTGTCAGTCTGGTTTGACAAAGGCTTTAACTAAGTCGAAACGTTACCTCCTTTCATTTTTCTCTGTGGATTTTCCGCATACATATATATATATATATATATATATATATATATATATATATATATATATATATATATATATATATATATATATATAATATTGCTAGTCGTCTTTCTTGTATATATGTGCTACTAAATATGATCAAAAGACCAAAATGATTAGTATAGATCAATGATTTTAGTACGAATCTTCACAATTTCTAAAACCTTTTAAACTTTCCGCAACTCGTTTTAAAATGTCATTGATTGTAACGCGTGTCACTGTACGACACATTTGCTTGAAGCTCTCAACATATTAAGAACCAGAGGGAAAATGGACACAGATTTACATTAGTAATACTATTATAGAACCAATAGAGGTCGAGGTGAGTTGTCACCCAGATGATGTCGACTAGGGCGGTAGGCGAGGTGTGAGCAGACATCAGTCGACATAGACAGACAAACGCTGAAGAAAGTCTTGCGGTGCGACAGAGAAGAACCCCCAGTCGTTAAACAGACAGTGAAGTAAACCCACGTCGTTAAACAGACAGTGAAGAAACTCCCAGTCGGTAAACAGACAGTGAAGAAACTCCCAGTCGTTAAACAGACAAGAAAGAAACTCCAATTGTGAGACAAGAAAGTGAGTAAAGATACGCCCATTCTATTCCGGAGTGAATGAGATATTCTTGAAGAAGTTCTTACCTAAGAATGACCGCAGATAGTAATGGCCAGCTCTTGGAGCCCCGCCTGCTGGCCTCTTCTTACCCGGTGAGCATTTGTTTATCTGCACTGACGATCGAATTCTTTGTCGTATCTGACCTTGAAGTTGTGGATGGAAATGACATTCACAATGTTTTTCTTCAGTGCATTGTTTGAATAGTGGTTCAAGATCGTCAAAATTATCTTGCAAGAATTGCAACACCTGTAAGCTTTGAGGACAGTTTAAAGTGGTAAGGAACACTAGAGCTTGAGACACCTCTTTATGAGGCGCCTGTCTGAAAGCCACATGTGTAAGAGCCACTTATATAAACTCAACCTGTGTCAGAGCCATCTGTGTTTGAACAATCTGTGAGAGACACCAGTGTTTGAGCCCATTCTGTGAGAGCCCTTTTCTGAGTTTGAGCCATATGTGTAAGGGCCTCTGTGTTTGAGCCACATATGTAAGAGCCACGTATATAAGAGCCCCTGTGTTAGAGCCGCGTGTATAAGAGCCCCGTGTTTGAGCCCCTGTGTTTAAGCCCCCTACGCTTGAGCCACAAGTGTAAGAGCCACATGTGTATGAGCCACATGGGCAGAAGCTCTGTATTTCAGCCACATGTGTAAGAGTCACATGTGCAGGAGCCCCTGTATTTCAGCCACATGTGTAAGAGTCACATGTGCAGGAGCCCCTGTATTTCAGCCACTTGTGTAAGAGTCACATGTGCAGGAGCCCCTGTATTTCAGCCACTTGTGTAAGAGTCACATGTGCAGGAGCCCCTGTATTTCAGCCACTTGTGTAAGAGTCACATGTGCAGGAGCCCCTGTATTTCAGCCACATGTGTAAGAGTCACATGTGCTTCAGCCACTTGTGTAAGAGTCACATGTGCAGGAGCCCCTGTATTTCAGCCACATGTGTAAGAGCCCCTGTGTTTGAGCCACATGTGTGAGATCCACTTGCAGCGACACACAAAAGATGTTGGTGAATATTGTGTTACCAGCTGCCTCGCTGGTGTGAGTTCCTCTCCTTGTTGACGAGGAATGCTTCTTGTATTTTGTGCAGGAATATGTTTGGTAACGTGGAAAGAAAACCGAAGGTTTCTTTTCGAAAAGCTGAAAGACATTATGTAAGTTTGGACGAGAGACACATCGGATATACGTAAAAAAGTCGAAAATAAACAAAGAGCCTGAGTATAGACCAAGAGATGTAAGGGCCTGTTTACTTGACTATTGATGTAGACTATTTACGTAAAACTACTGCTCCAAGGAACTGGTATAAGCTCACTGAACGAGGGAATCGATGTAGGGCTTTCATATACTACAATGACACATTTGGAGGGATCTATTTAATTCAACTGATAAAATAGTTGTGTATAGACCAACGGCATGGTATCCAAATAAGTTTACTTACACAAGGGCTGTAAATTGGTAGCACAAATATTCATTCTTAACAAATTAGAGAGTTGCGTCGTGGACGTGGTGGTGAGCAGACGTGTTTCTGTTTCTCTCTTCTACTGGCGTCTGGTAGGTGGACGTAATTGTCGTCGCTGTTGGCCGGCATGTTGACTGATGGGTGGATAGCGTCACGTTGGGGTAATAAATGTGATATCATGGGCTCCTACACACATCCACTCAAGCGGAAGGCGTTCATAGGACTCAAGTTCAGTTGTAACACTGATTATGACATTGTCTGCACGACGATCTTCGATGTGTTACAGATAAAGATGGATGAAATATTTGGTTACCAACCACTGGCAGGGAACAGAGTGGTGGTGAAATTTGAAAACAATCTGGCGTTTTCAGAGTTTCTAAAGAAGTATGATGATGCCATTATCAGTTTGCCTAATGGGAAAGGATCAGTACAAGTGATTAATTTGAGCAAAACGTTTACATACGTTTCTTTGAGGGATGTGTCTTTCGAAATGTTGAATGGAACTATTATTCACATACTGGAACAATATGGGAAAGTGGACAATATTCGCTTCATTAAATATACCTATGGACCAGGAAAAGGGTGTTTCAATGGAACAAGAACAGTAAAAATAGAACTTCACCGTAATATTCCTTCAGCAGTGTCAGTAGCAGGTCATTATATTAAATTTATATACAGTGGACAACTGAAAACTAGTTTTAAGTGTGGGTGTACTGGTCACATGGCTGCTGCCTGCCAGGTGGAGGCAACAGAACATATCAACATTTTCCGTGAACATGACTTTCCGCCATTAATAGAGGACAGTGTATCAGGAAATGAACCCACTGTTGTAAATACTGCAGTTCCAAGTGGGGTAGATGAAGTAACCCAAAGCTCTGTACGTGAAACGTCTGTGGAAGTGACTTCCAGTGCGAGTGAGGACGGTGCAGGTAACTTACGTCAGGATTATCAAGGTAAAGCAGACAAGGACGGTGCAGAGGACACTGCTCAGGACGATATAACTGCTGTCACCCAACCTGGGGAGGGTGAAGTATATCAGGACAATGTACATGTGGACGCCCATAACATAGTCATTAACGCTGCCCAGAGCTGCCATGCTGACGGTGGTATTGAGCCTGGTGAGGTGACGATAGAACAAGTAATTGGTTGTCAACTGGATGTAGAGAATGACACCATGGAGGATAGTGATGTTGAAATGTCTGTGCAGAGGGCAACTCCACCCTCTTCTGTAAGGTCTGGTAGAAAGGGTAAGGGTCGTGTGAAGGCTGGGGGTGTGAAGGTTTGTTATGTAGCCAGTCATGTGAAGATACGTGGGAAAAAATAACCCAGAGTATTGATCTGATACGAATGAAGGACTGCGCCGCTAAATAAAAGAAGTTCACCGTGACCAAGGCCACGAAGAATTACCGAAACGTAGCGAAGGCACAGGATAAGCGGTGAGTGGGGATGATTGTAAAGAGATCAGTGATAAGGCATGGTGGGATATTGTGGAACATGAACAGGATCGAGCCTCGAGGGGAAATATTACACTTAGATTTCGAAAAGGAAAGAAGACACTCAGTTAGTATCTAGTGAGATAATGAGGATAAAGAGTAATTTTGTTTTCTCTCAAAATTACATTCGGGAGCCTGATAATTTTAATTGTGTTACTTTGAACATTAAAGGGCTCAATTGAAGAAACAAATAGCTGCAGCTAATATCTTTGTTTAGCTTTTAGTGCAAGAACACAATGTACAAGATGTTAAGAAACTTGATGTGCTGCTTGATTACTTGAAATCCTAATAAATCCAACGAACTTATTGAAAGGTGGTATGATGATCTTGATTGCTAAACAAGCCCACATTTAGGTTCTTAATACTGAAATGGATGACAATGGTAATGTTTTATATGTGAGGATTTCTTTTTTAACACAATAATTCCTCAGCTTAATGTGTATGCTCCCTCTGGCACCAGCAGGAAGAGAGGGAGGAATTGTTCTCTAAAGAGTTATTGTATTATTCAGACATGATACACGTATTGTTATTTTTGGTGGCGACTTTAATTGTGTCACTTCTGTGAGAGATTTTTTTTATCCATATTTATTAAAATACAATATAAATCATATATACATAAATTTTACAAGGCAATACTACATTACATATACAGTAGTATAATTCTCAGTAAACAAGTGTTTCATTATCACAGAACATGAACTTTAAACCCCTAAAAGTTATACTTATTTTTCATTAAATATTTACAATATTGGAGATTATATTTACATAAATTTACAGGAGAAATTATTACACACACACACACACACACCACACACACACACACACACCACACACACACACCCACACACACACACTATATATATATATATATATATATATATATATATATATATATATTATATATTATATATATATATATATATATATATATATATATATATATAGGGGGTACCACCTCTGGTGCAATTATAGGGACCCACAGCCTCAGAGAAGGGAACACAGAGCATTCAGGGAAAAACTTGCCATTTAACTCTGAATACATGAGGGTGTTCGCTTCTCCTACCACCCCCCTTTTTATGGTGTACACTTTATTAAGCAAGGTTATACAGTTACATATCTGATTGTATACAAAAAATGAGCATTAAGAGGACACAAAAATAGTTCGCTTCCTAGAGGCTGTAGATTTCCTCGAACTCCTCCGACGTTGGGCAGGAACCGAGGATGCAGCGAGCATTCCCCCTCTGGATCGCGACACTGAGGCGCTGAAAGAGAAAACTTGCCGCTCTAGGGTCTCTTGTGGTGTCAATGAGCTTGGAACCTAGATCCTTTAGAAACCTTCTTGCACTCTCTCCCCATGGGCCTAGGGTCTCAGACCCTATTGGAACGAAGTTGTACCGATGATCTAATTGCCTATACTTGGCTGACTTGTCTCTTTCTCTGTGTGTCGCCGCGGCTCTTGCTGTGCCGGCAGAGAGGTTGATGTATGTGGCTGCCAGGGTGGATACGCAAGTATAGTCCCATGCCAACTGTCTGCCACCCTTCCACGGACGCAGTGTGATTCTGTCTGGTCGGCCGGCAAAGCTAACAGAGTCACGGTTCAGAAGGTTACGGGGCTCTCTCTCCGCTGGACACTGGGCAGAGGCAAGGCTTCTTTAATGATGTCGTTTACTTCGTCGTGTCTAGTGTGCCAACCACCAGATTTTCCACAGTGCAGGCCATGCAATCCATATTCGTCAGCATCTGCCTCGCCGCAAATACACCTATGAACAGTGTGGATAGGGGCAGCAAGACGGAGAGCGACTGCAATACGGAGCTCCTGCGGATCAAGACGTGTGCCTGTCGCAGACATAGGGACTGCCAAAAGGAAGTCCCCTGCATGGGGAGCCTGCACAGCTGTGAGGCGTGCACGATCACTGGGGGTTGTTGCTGCCTCCAGCAAAGCTGTGGCTTCTTTGTCTGCAATGGGGCTGTCCCAACTGGATTGTTTCTTGGCTTTCGGCATGGCTGGTCTGAGTGCTGGGTCTGCCATGGCACCCCATTTCGTGTCGCATTCCGTGTAGTGGGGGTCCTGTATCCCGCTACATCACTGAGGGTGTCAGGTAGAATTTCCTTAACCAGGTCATATATATATATATATATATATATATATATATATATATATATATATATATATATATATATATATATATATATATATATATATATTATATAATTACAAATTTTCCATATCATCACCGAGCATGAGCCGTAAACCCCAAATGTTATACTTGATCCTGCCTCGCAAGAACTTCAATATTTTGTCTGCTGAGTAACCCTCCTGCCTGCCTATCCACATACAAAAAATGTAATCAGAAAGTAACATAATTATTGTATTCTTAATTTTCTTGCATTTTATGCCAACTTGAAATATTAAAAACCTCATTAATTCCACTCTAATACTTGGCCACGTAAAGTTTTAAGTGTCTCTAATCCAGTTTACAAGAACAACTTTCTGCTTACAGAAATATAATATATATGCACATTATTCTCAATTTCAGTACATTGGTCACACCTATTGTTGTCCTTAATGCCCAACATCAACATCCTATAATTTGTAGGGAGGGTCTCATGAATATAGCGATACAATAGCTCACGTTGTTTTGGGGCAATAAATTTAACGTGAAGGTTTGCCATATTACTTACCAGCTAAAGAGTAGATATGCCTCCTCTACTATAGGAACTATTTTTGGTAGTATAACACCATACATTTGTTTACTGTTCATCATATAAAAAAAAAGCTTCAATATTACAAATCTGCCTGAGAACATCAATTGCATATGAATAAAAGTGCGGTGAAATAAAGGCAAGGTCAGTATACTCTGGCATATGTATCAAGTAGCTAACCGTAATTTACAATAGTAATGTCCTAGCGCAGTTACACTATTCCTCTGCATTATCTCCTTTCTAAAGGTAACACGAGATTGCCAATGACTTATGGTACACATTCAGTATTCCTATTGTAGCATTCAGTCGAACACATGTGTTTTATCCTGCTTTAATTACACTTTTGAAATGTATTGGTCTCCAGGATGCGAATAGCATTAACGTGGGTGTCTATGAGTACACATATGTTCGCCAGAATTATGGTTCTAGGCTTGATAGAATAAAATTAGTTCTTTCAGTAATGTTCCGGTCAGCTGTTCAGATCATTGTATGTTGTGGTGAAGCTTGTTATTGACGATCAGGTTAAAGTGGGGACAGGGTCATGGAAGCTCAATTGCAGTCTGTTGCAGAGTAGAGATGTAATTGATAATTTTCAAGTATTGTGGGAACATCTGTTTGGTCCAAATAAGTTCAGATGTCTGTTGGGAGTGTGGGACATGTGTAAAATTGCATGCAAAAGTTTCTTCGTGAAAGTGTCCAAAAGAAAGGCTGCTGAAAAATATGGTATTTTAACCTTATTCCAACACAGACTGAAACACTTTATGCAAAGTCAATATCTTATTAGAGAAATATGAAGAATTACATTTTAAAGACAGAATCAACAAAATGCGGGATGAATATCTGAAGGAGTCAATGTTTCGACTCTAGATTATGATAGGACTGTATGGTGAAAAACTCTCATCCTTATTTTGTTAAGTAAAGTCAAGAATAACAAGGGTACAGCATTTGGGACTAGTATCAAAGCAGGTAATGGACGGATATGACAATAGAGATGGGATTGTATGTTATGTTCGAGGTGAATTAGAGAAATTGTACAAAAAAGTCAACGAATTTCCTAGGAAAATGTAGACGGTTTTTAACCCAGGATGCCAGCAGGTTATTGTTGGAAGATGTAGATAAGCAGGAGGTGTGGAGTGTGGTCAAGTTTAAAGAAGGATAAATCACCTGGCTGTGATGGGTTCCCGGCGGAATTTTATTTCTATCTATGGGATGTCATTGATAATGACTTTGTACAAGTGGTGCAGTATAGCATACAACATAGGAGCTTAGCATGTCACAATGTCATGGGATTATTAAGGTGATACCTAAAACGGGTGATTTGCATATTCTAACGAACTGGAGCCCACTTTCCTTACTAATACAGGATTATAAAATAATATCAACATTGCTGGCAAATAGACTTAGGATTGCAATGATAAATATATCAAAGGAACATTTTGTGGCGTGCCTGGAAGATCCATAATCAATTGTATAATGTAATTCGGGATGTTGTGTATCATGTGTCTGAGAATAATGTTCCTTCCTCTATGATAACCCCGATTGGCCTTTGACCGTGTTGATGTTCAGTTTGTATTAAAATATTAGATAGGGTAGGAGTGGCACAAGAATTTATTGATTGGATCCGTATGCTTTATAAACAATGTCGTAGCAGCATCTGTATCAATGGAGTCTTAAGTAAACTTTTTTCAGTGAACGATCTGTACGTCAGGGATGTCCCCTTTCAATGATTTTGTATGTTATTTCAAGAGCCACTGTACTTGGCAATAAAAGCAATGACTTATTGTTCCACTAATGCTATGACACTTCCTGTTGTTGGTTATGCAGACGATACAACTATTTTTGTGTCGACAGAAGACTCAGTGGGTGTGTTGTCTTCTCCTACGCTCCCTTGCTATCCTCGTTCTTTTCCTATTACTTTTCCTTCGGTGGTTATAATGGGAGCTGCCTCGTATGGGCCAATAGGCCTACTGCAGTTCTCATTATTACTACTATTCTCTACACCTTACTTTCCTCCTCACCTCTCTCTTGCCTATTTATTACCCGTTCTCTACCTCCTCATCACAGCGACTTGAGAATGGTCCAGGACGGACCGAAAACGTCGTCGTCCCTTCAACTTCTAGTTGTGTGGTCTGGTCAACATACTTCAGCCACGTATTGTGATTCATCGCCTGCAACTGAACATAAACAACAAGTCCTGCAGATCATGGAATATTGTATTACACAATTTAATATAAAATACAAATGAATATGGCATAGGTTTTCGTTTACGTTTGACCTCGTACAGGAACAATATTATGTTGGTCTCACTCTCAAAATCCGTATGTCCTCCACCGAGACCATCTGGGGAGGCTTCCATTACCAGCCTCATTTCATTGGCCAAGGAAGTATCTTATTTGGACTAGGTTTCAAGTTTGGGTCTTCCATTTTACCCAGCCATTTGTAAGCCTACGTACATCCACTTCATTATTTACTCCTATACATTTTTTAGCCCTGAATCGAGTAGTCAATATATAGTCCCACTATTAAGGGCTTACATTCAGCCCCTGAATCAGAAGACGATAAATGAATAACCTTGTAATATTTTTTTATCTTTATTTAATAAAATACAATAATAATCATATATACTTGAATTTTACAAGGCAATACTATTTTTCTTTAGATATATACAAGAGTTGTTACATTTTTGTACAGCCACTAGTACGTGTAGCGTTTCGGGCAGGTCCCTGGAAACGAAGCCCCCACGAAGAATCGTTGGTACAACCAGGGTGAGGCACATTTAGCTGTTGAGTTAAACAAGGGCATACAGTTAAGGATTGCGCCCAGTAAATCCTCCCCCGCCAGGATACGAACCCACGACAAAGCGCTCGCGGAATGGCAATGCGAGTGTCTTACCGCTACACCACGGAGACTGACTGAGTACATATACAGTACTATAATTCTCGCTAAACAAGTGTTTCATTATTACAGAACATGAACTTTAAACCCTAAATGTTATACTTATTTTTATTTAAATAATTTACAATATTGGAGATTATTTTTACATTAATTTACAGGGGAAATTATTACATTATATATATTTTATATAGTTCACAGAAACCAATTTTCCATATCATCACCGAGCATGTAGCCGTAAACCCCAAATGTTATACTTGATCCTGCCACGCAAGAACTATCATTTATGTCTACGAGGTAACCTCGCTGCAGCTCAACAGTAACCCTCCGCCTGCCTATCCACAACAAAAAATGTAATCAGAAAGTAACATAATTATTGTATTCTTAATTTTCTTGCATTTTTTGTAACTTGAAAATTAAAAACCTCATTAATTCCACTTCATACTTGGCCACGTAAAGTTTAAGTGTCTCTAATCCAGTTTACAGAACAACTTTCTCTAACAGAATTAATAATATTTGCAATTATTCTCAATTTGGTACATTGGTCACACCTATTGTTGTCCTTAATGCCCAACATCAAAACCTATATTGTAGGAGGGTCTCATGAATTAGCGATACAATAGCTCCCGTTGTTTTGGGGCAATAAAATTAACATGAAGGTTGCCCATATTACTTGCCAGCTAAAGAGAGATATGCCTCCTCTACTTAGAAACTATATTTGGAGTATAACACATACATTGTTTACTGTTCATCATTAAAAAACCTTCATATTACAAATCCTCCTGAAACATCAATTGCATATGAATAAAAGTGCGGTGAAATAAAGGCAAGGTCAGTATACTCTGGCATATGTCTCAAGTAGCTAACACGTAATTTATAAAAGTAATGTCCTAGCGCAGTTACACTATTCCTCTCATTATCCCTTTCTAAAGGTAACACAAGATTGCCAATGACTTATGGTACACATTCAGTATCCTATTCACGTTTCTTACCTTGCATGAGTAGTCCGTTTAATTTGGTTGGTATCTACCTACCTTACAAATCTAATATTAGTTGGTCACTCTCCGATTGCACTTTTCTGTCATAGCAACTGACGCTGTGAGACAAACATGGGCCACTTTAGAACGAAATTTTGCAATTGATTATTACTGCCTCTGAAATAGGGTTAATTTCCTATTTTTGTACAACATATTCGTCTGTGAATACGTGTATCATTTCCACGCTAGGTACTTGCCATACTCCCGTCACGGTAACACAAGGTGTTGTTCCGTATGTTTTACACCAGCAAATCCCAAGAGCCGTGTAATAGACCCACTACCCATGAAACATGAACCTGTCCCATGGTACACCAGTTTATTACATGGCTGGCCAAGCCCTCTCATACATTTTTGTTCTTCGTTAATGACACACCTGTTCTGATGTTCTTCAATAGTTGTTGACTGGATCCCTGAACATT